>PISW01000189.1:0-189995 GCA_004023785.1 Mungos mungo
GCTGGGGGGAGGGAGCGGTCAGTGCTGCCTGCTTGAGGCCT
This sequence comes from Mungos mungo, assembly GCA_004023785.1. NCBI lineage: Eukaryota > Metazoa > Chordata > Mammalia > Carnivora > Herpestidae > Mungos > Mungos mungo. Next base: position 42 of record PISW01000189.1, read on the forward strand.
GCCTTCTTCAGGAGTGGATTTATGCTAACTGGAGACCTCAGTGCAGAATAGTGGGGGCCTCCGGCACTAAGGTTATATTTGCCAAGGCAAGAAGTAGATTCAGGGCCTGGCAAGGTCTAGGGTGTTTCGGAAGGGGTGGGGGTGGAAATGTGAAATCAGCCCTCCAGCCACCTGCCACGTGGGTGTGCCCCCAGGGCTTTTCGTCACCCCCGGCATGATCTCATATGGTCCCTTTGGTGTATGTTTTTGGTTGTCCTGTGTAAAAAACTTCCTCCTGACACAAACTGTATGCCAGCCCAGACCATCTGCAGAAATGCTAGGAGTGATACTTCAGAGAAAAATATTTGAGATCATTATATATTCAGCGACTCTCTCCATGAGTGACACGGCGGGACGGGAGAAATGAGCTGGTGCAAGCGTGGCACCTCACAGATTCAGCGAGACTGAACTAGGAAACCAGAATTAAAGTCTTTTTTATGGTAGTAGCAACTTCACCTGAAAGGTTGCTGAAAGCATTTATCACCTCAAATTCCTTAAACAAGTTAATTAAGAATGAAAACGCAGAGTGAAAGTCATTCAAGAAATCGGGCTTCGTTGTTATTTAGTGATTTCTTCCAGAGGAGTTAGCTTGTAGCGGACTGAATACTGATTATAGCTCCGGTATAGTTCCATCCTCTCCAAAACAACAGGGAACAATGTAAACAGAGCAGATAACTTATATTATCCCAGATCTATGTATACTTATTATCATAGACAAAAATAGTAGAGACACCCTAAATAAATGAGCCAGGAATCTGTTTTCTTTCTTAACTTTGGGGATTCAGAGCAACCCAGTGAGTTTTCCCTTGGGGCTCTGTCTTTATAGATACATAAAATAGCAGGACCACAGGTTCATTTGCATTCATTTGCATGTGATCTACATACAGCAGCACAGATTACATTGTATTTCCTGGTGTTTTCAGGACTTTCCTCTTTTTTTTTTCCCCTCCCTAAACCTGTCAAGATACTCTAAACCATAAATGACATCTGGGAAAGAACAGAGCAAAAATAACAAAAGTTAATGATACACATGCTTTCTGTTTTCAAAGTAGTTTGAATTTTCACATTTTCCAGAGACAGAAGTACATCGGGATAAATATCATGAAGACTGCTAAATCAGTTTTTAAGAGGCCAGAGCTGTTTCGTTCCTCCTTCATTGCAACAGCAGTCTACACGGTCGGAGTTGTTGGGTCAAATGCCCCTTATCTCTACATTTTGATGTTGGTTGTATAAAAGATGAGTGTTTGGTGTGCCACGGCTCTGTGGGAAGATCGCACAAGGTCTGTCTTCTGGTGACCTGGTACTGGTAGGGAGACCACAGATTTCATTGAAATCCATACCAAGCGAAGTACACGGTCATATGGAACCATGTTGTGGCCTGGTTTTGCAATAAGAAAAGGAAAGAGAACTTGAATTTGTATCTGGGGTTTTTTTTCCTTTTAGGATGAGGATGGGAAAATTCTTTTAAAAAAAAGATCATATGACACAATTTCATAATTTACTTAAAAATGCTTTTGAGGAAATAAGATTTCCCCCTGTTCCTAAACCCGTATTGCTTCAGCCTAATGCATGAGAACCAAAGGGGGAAATAAGAAGTGAAACAAATAAGGCAAGTAGTAACTCTAGAGCAGAAACTTGGGACACCTTAAAAGACAAAAAAGTTTAAAAAGAAATCTATTTCAGTGTCTTAATAATTGTATTTATTATAATAAGCATAGACAGCATTTAAAGTCATACTATAGTTAGAAGTTTATTTTGCAACCTCAGTGCCTCTTGACGTGAGCATTGTTGGGTCAGACATAAGCTCACATTCCAGAAGGCAAGATGTACTAGGTGTGGTGCTGTTAACATCAGCTGCATTATTTAAATTCCCTGCAGCCTAATATTACAAGTATTTTAATTCTTTAAAAAAATTTTTTTAACATTTATTTATTTTTGAGAGAGAGAGAGGGAGAACTAGCAGAAGAGGGGCAGAGAGAGAGGGAGACACAGAAGCTGAAGCAGACTCCAGGCTCTGAGCTGTCAGCACAGAGCTCGACGCAGGGCTTTGAACCCACGAACCGTGAGATCATGACCTGAGCTGAAGCTTAACGGAATGAGCCACCCAGGTGCCCAGGAGTGAGTGTTTTTACTGAATAGGTCTGTGCTATCTCAAGACCAAGTTGGGTGGAAATGATGCAAACGTTTCCAGACAGTCCTGGAAAGAAGAGCGTGGATTTTGATGGATAAAGAGAACATCATCTCGTAGTTGGTTCTATCTGATTGGGATGAACAGGATTCCTTCCTGGGGATGGCAGACAAGACCCACTTTTTAAAAATGTGTTCTTTTATTTTTTTGCCGTTCTTGGCATTTAAGTCATCAAGACGGATAAAAGTGGAAATTTGGGGGACTTACTGCACATCTGGAAAGTGATTTGGGAAAACAGAGGCAGCTGTGGCACCGCGTTCTAAATTACCGTCCGCCGAGCGCCAAGTCAGGGTGGATATTGCTGCGTATTGCAGGGTGTGAAGTGTTTGCTGTCTTTGGCCTGGGTTGAGTTGAACAGCTGCCCTTTATCTCATATATTTTCCAGGCCCCCAAGTTATTGAGGAATTTTGGGTGATTTGCGATGAGGGATAGGGACTTACACTTTTTCACTAGTGGCAAAAAAAGTGTTTGGTCGGCAGCTTGGAAACTCGAGAACCGAACAGTTGATTTTGAAGGTACTGCTAGGAAAGAAGGGAGGGGGATTTGAACAAAGCTATAGAAATAATTGTTTCAGAATTTTTTTGGAGTGGACCTGATTAATCCAAGAAAACAGTTGATTGTGTTAAATTGTACGGTTTAGCTGGTTAGTTTTTGAGAAGCCAGAATTCCAGATTGGAGTGCCTTGGCTAAAACAGTACAATTCTTAGTGCCTCTGTGATAGAGACAGAGAGGGAGGGAGGGAGAGAAAGAGAGGGAGGGAGGGAGGGGGAGAAAGAGGGGGGGGAAGAGGGGGGGAGGGAGAGAGAGAGGGAGAGAGAAGGAGAGGAATTTTCATTTAAGAACAACAAGCCACAGGAGAGTGTGCAGCTATAATCTATAAGGGCTTTAACAAGTTCACTCAGGTATTAGAAGATACAGGTTTTGTATTTGGTCAAAGGTGGCACGTTTCCCTTCCCAGATGGATGAAGGTAGAAGTTTCCGGATGAAGACGGGATAGCTGCATACTCTCGAGAGACTTGGCATAACTCTGAAGGGCCCCAGAACTTAAGGGGCCCCAGCTGCTGCGGGCAGGGGCCGAATCCAGGCAGTAACTCGTAAGGATGGGGTCTCAGGTGACGTGATTATAAACCCTGTTCCCTCCACCTTCCCACCGCGCCTTGAAGGGAGCCCCTTGGTCTCTCCCAGTGGGTCCTGGGGGCGGGGACTAAGGAAACCAGGGGATCTTGAAGAGAAGAGGGGCCATGAGGACTTTGTTCCTTTGAAGGGTAAGCAAAAATGTTAGGTTAATAGAAGGCAGCCGGCCGGCAGCTGTGGGCTCAAGGCCCTGCTTCAGTCGTGCCTGTGAGTGGTCAGAACTCAGTTCTGGTGTGGGGCCCGAGGGGGCCTGCCCCCAGGGGAAAGTGGTTGCTGTAGGAAGTAGCTTGCTTCTCTCTGGCTCCTCTGGGCCCCCCAGGCGGTGGCTGTCAGCTCCTTCCTCAGCGGGGCCTGACTGGGGAGCAGAGGTGAAGCCAAGGGCCCGGAGAGCTGGGCTGGCAAGGTGGGGGTTTATGTTTGCATTTGGGTGCTGGAGTGGCGTGGGAGATCCTCGGAGGAGGGGAAGCCGGTCAGATCTGTTTGGCAAGATCACTTCAGTGGCGGGGTTGATGGCAGATTAAGCAAATTGGGGACACTGACGAGAAAACCCGCCAGGGGTCTGTGGGATTTCATGCTGTGGCCCATGGGGTATGTGTTGTAGGGTTGAGGCGAGTCAGGGCAAGCCTTAGGATCATTTGATTTATCGTGCTAGTTTTCAGGAACCTCGCCGTCAGATATTCTGGCTTGGCTTCCTGCCTCCCGATGAGTCTGGTCTCAGGCAGTTTCCTTTTCTGACGTCAGGAAAGCCAGCAGAGAGCGGCCGGCTGACCACCTCTGGGCCTCTCCTCAGAGGCTCAGCAGCAGATTTCTATCTTCACCGAGGTTTTTTCCCCCCTGGAAACTTGACAGTAAGGGCATCGAATAGGAAGTTAGTCCCCCAACACCTCTGTGTCTGTCCAGCTTTTCGTCTGAGGCAGACAGACCGACCGACTGACCGACCAAATGAAGGAGTGACTTTTGCCCAGACATGTTCAAATGCTCAGACATCTTCCTAGCTCTGCACTGGTGACCTGGATGCAGTGACCTCAAAGGTGAAGTTTTACTGGGGGGGACACGAAGAGTTTTTTTCCCCTAAAGTATCGTTTCTTTTCATTTCCATTTCTCCTGTACATTGGTTGCATAATAAAATCAGTTAATGCAGACTTGGGATAGAGCTGATTGCTCTGACCCAGGCCCCTTGACCAGGCCTGAAGGTCTTGAGCGAAAAGGCTTTGGGAGAACGCAGACTTCCCAGACCGCACTTGCACCTGAGCGTGTTTGCAGGCTGAGACCAGCACTGCGGTGTGTGACGGATAGGGCTCGGACTGTGGAGTGGAAGGTGTGCACACCTCTGGGCTCTCTGAAAGTTGTGTTTTGTTGGTTGGCTTGGTAGGGCCATTTATTCATACCAAAGAAAGGACATGTTGGGAGGTAAACAGGGGTGGGGGGGATGTCTTTGTGAATGAATGAATGAGTAGAAGAAACGGCACAACTTACAAATGTACGCAGTGTGCGTCCTCCGTACGTATGTGCTCAGAAACGCATTTAGGCATCAACTGCCCTAAAGGAAGGCTACAGTCTGAAACATTATCTTGTACTGAGTATTAGTAGCTAAGTAAGGTTTGAGCACTTACCACTTTGGACCGTGTCCCTTACTTCATTACTTCCCCCTGGGGGATCGGTTCTGTACTTTTCCAGTGTCACCAGCGATTAGGAAACACGCCTCAGGCCACTGAATTGTAAGTGGCCGCAGAGCTGAGTATGAACTCAGGACCGTGGGCTCCGGAGTGGCTGCCAGGGCCACAGGCATGTTTCTGATTAAGGTGAATTTGTAACCGGTGTGTACTTGGAATAACTCAAGGAATAGGGTTTTCTTTTCAAGGGTCTCCAGGTGGGGCAGAGCACAGGTGTGTCTCAGATATGGCGTCCCTCAAGGGTCCTTGGTTCTCTGCTTTTGATCAGAAGCTCTGGGACTGGGGTTCTGGGATCGGGGTTTCTCCAAAGTGTCCCAGGAGGTTCTGCTGCAGCCACTGATTGGGCTTCAGGGAGCCTCTTGCCCACCTCTTGCCTTTTCTGAGGGTGCCTCCCTGGGAGGTTTCTTAGCCCCTCGATGAGGCAGGCAGAGGTGTGAGTTTAAGACCAGGCCTTGGCAACAGGCGGGGTTGGAGGCCTGGGACCCTTGGGTACTCCATTTCCTTGGGTTACTGTTTGTTCATCTGTAACGGTGAGGAAGTTGGTCCCGGGTCCCACAGCGGTCCTGAGGATTTGGAGGTGTCGCACAGACTCCACACGTAAAGAAAACCGGCAGTTCTTAGCATAAATGCTGGGGAGACGGAACCAAAAGCTGTAGGTCTTTCTGCAGATGGACTCACTGCCTTTGTTCTTTTTCTGTTTCTTTCCTGCTGCCCTCCTCCTCCCCAGGACGGCTCCCTGGGAAACATCGATGACCTGGCGCAGCAGTATGCAGACTACTACAACACCTGTTTCTCGGACGTGTGCGAGAGGATGGAGGAGCTCCGGAAACGGAGGGTTTCCCAGGACCTGGACGTGGTGAGTGGGTGGCACAGGGACTACGCTGCTGCCTGGAGGGGCTGCTTTGTGCCCTGCCCCCCCCCCCAGGACCCCCTCCCAGGGCTGCTCCGTGCCCTGCCCCACCCAGCACCCCCTCCCAGGGCTGCTCCGTGCCCTGCTCCCCACCCAGCACCCCCGGGCCCTCTGACTGGCTTCCTTGTGCCTGGAGCATCTGGCCACAGGCTGCTGCACTAGTTTGGGGTAAAAAGTTCAGATCCCAAAGGATTAATCATCCAGTTCTATGGCGATCCAATAAATGAATAGTGGCGGGGGCAGCATGACCGAATCCATGTATTCATCAAAAGGCTAGATTTTATTTTTTTAACTTAAGTAAGAAGAATGTGCAGTACATTTTTATGAACCCAAAGAATGTCTAGGCGAGTTCTTTCCTTCTGTACTTTTCTCCCTTTTGTTTTTTTGAAGAATAAAATAAGATTTAAAGAAGCCAGAAGCCACCCTAATCTCTCAACCAGTAATTAGCATGTTGGTATTTTAGCAGATCTCTTGCTCTGTGTGTTTTTATATCAGCAATATAATTCTTGCTTTTTTATTTTATATTTTATTATAGTTCCTCTAGTTCTTTGATGTCATTAAGACCTCTTCACGATCACCATTTTTCATGGCTCTGTTCTCTCACTGAGGCGCTGAAATTCATTTGGCTGCTTTGTGAAGACCTTTATGTAGGATTAGTGCAACACGGAAACTTGCATTTGATAGATAGTAAATAAATAGCTTAGACCTGTCTCTGTAATCTATACGTGTGCTAAGGTTTCCATGCAGGACGTTTGTTACAAAAGGTCTTACTGAAGCTTCCACATTTATTAACTTAAATTTTCATCATGCATCCTATTGGGGTTCATCCTGGTTAAGTGCTTTTCAAATTGTTTTAATCCACTGTGGTGACCCCTTTGGGCCTGGGAGGCAGAACCCTTCATGTCCCCATATCCAGATCAACTCCTTTTTGATCATCTTTTACACATTGGAGGGGAAAAGGGGACTCGATGGATCTGTTTTGAATATAATTCTCTCTTCCTTCAAAAGAAAAAGTTTGAAAACTGCTGATTCACTTGAATCCTTTTTTTTTAAATTTCCATAACTCTGCTTACACAGGAATAACAAAAAAGCAATAATTAAGAAACTAAGAACAGATCATTTTTTATCACTAATTCCTTTTATGTTATAAAGAACTTTATATTATATAATGGACCCAATGACTAGGCACCTGGGTTATTCTAGAAGTGGACGTGATTCACTTCTGCAGGAAGACTCTGGCATTCCTGTGTATTTTCATTTCTTTCCTTAATTCAACCCAAGTGAAGATTCCTGAGGTCAGGAGTAACAGCATATGACTGTCAGATAATTATTGATTCTTTTTCCTTTTTTTCACTGAGTTGTGGGCAGTGGTGGGAGTCAGTGTAATCGAGGTGACTGAGTCTCAGAAGCATCAGGTTGGGGGCCGAGAGCCACCATCCTGGGAGCCTGACTCCATGGCCCAGGCAGGTGCTGACTTCATTGCCAAGGCCATCTGTCCTGTAACTTTGTCCTCTGGCGTGTGTGAGTGACAGGGTTATTTCCTTTTCTTAACAAAAGTAACCCCGAGTGGTGGAAGACTCTATTAAAATTAAGTAGGCTCTTGTTTTGAGGCACAGTTAGTGAAAAAAGACTTTTTGTGGGGGGACAGGATTGCAGCGGAACAACGTAAAAGTTGCACTGAACTCTTGGATCCTGTAATTTTGACTTTGAATGATAGCCTGGTAGCATACTTGGTGGCTTGCATGGACATTGTGCCATGTGTGGAAAGGATTGCTGTGAATTGGTAGATGATTCCTGCCCTTGCCAGAACTCTAGCTGGTTAAGAGTTGGGGTTACCGTAATCCTCGCAAGGTGTGTGGGAAGCTCAGAGGGCAGTGCCTAGGTAGGAGAGAAAGCCTGCTTGGCAGTGGGGTAAATCACGGCTTCCCAGACAGACAGATGGGCCTAATTTGGTGTGCTTTGTTCCAGAGCTGCAAAAGACAGTCTAGGGGGGAGAAAACCCCCAACTCCGCATGAGCTTAATTAGTTCTCATCAAAGGTGCAGGAATGTGATATAGGGTAAAACTGATGGGAGCTCATTTGACCCAGGCTGGAAACTTCATTCATCCTTTAAACTAGTTCGTGAGGAGTAAGATCCCAGATGGGCGTATTCGGGTTCTCTTTGTATGAAATGGCAGGCTGGCTGCAGGTAAAGGGGAGCTCTTGAACTGCTGTCAGGTTAGATGCCATGTGTCCTGTGTGTCCTTCGCGGGCTTCTGGAGTCTAGAAGTCCTTGTAAGATGTGTCTTACGATGTGCTGAGGTCACGCGTCATTCATTCAGGCTAGGTACGCAACCACAGTGGCGTATTGGAGGTTCCCTCTCCTGGCTATTTGCTCATTGCAGACGGAGTCCTGACGGGAACTCGTTTTCTTGAAAAGCTGTAACTTTCACTCCATAATGCTGCCTTTTGTTGCATTATTCTATTGTTTTTATTTTATTCATTTTATTGCATAGTGTTCTACCTTCAGACAATCTGACAAATTTCTTCCCTGCTTGGCCCTTGGTGCAGCTTTGGGTCCAAGGGACTTAATACTTCCTTTCTGTGTCAGTAAGTGACTGCCGTGAAAGCTGAATCGAGGGGCTTGGAAAAGAATAATCCACCAAAAGCAATAAGAAGAATACATTAGGAGCCTAAAGCATGTTCTATGAAAATGAGTAGCATTTAGTTTGTTGTGTCTGCTGTAGAGAAAGTTATTCAGAGACAACCTTGAATACAGGGAGTTTTGAATGATGGGTTGAAACAGTTTATGACTTTGTTTCATTTTCAAATTCTCCAGGTGAGTTTTGGCAAGTGGCGGAATATTCAAAAATAGAGTAGACATGTAGATATTTGTGTTTGGCTTTAAAAGTCAAAAAATGCGTTTTCTTTAAGAGCTAATTACATGTCAACTGGAGAGCAAACCAACCAAAAAGACGGCCCTGCCCACAGAGATGCTTGACTTAACCCTGAAAAAGATAAGGTTTTGATAATTATGTTAGTAATTAACTTTCTGGACTGGGTATCAAGCTACTTTTCCAGGACCTAATCACCCAGCTCCCGACTAGAATAAAGCACTTACTTGATAAAGTGTTTTTGGGGGCCAGTTAGTTTAGATGAAGGCAACAGAGAGCACAGATGGGTGAAAATTCAACGTATAAACAGGGATTATGATTCAAATTTATAGCCATGGAGAGAGGTTTTATTTAGCACCAAATGGGCCCTAAAGGAACGGTGTGTCTGGACCACAGCCTTTGCCTCTGCTGGGGATGGGGACATTAGTGCTTGTGAACAGCAGGGAAGGTGCCCATTTTCCACACATTTGGCACATCCCTGAGCACTGTGTGTTTTTTTGGCTGGGCAAGTCTGCGTTAGGAAATGATCGGGCTTTCCAAGTCCATAATGGGCCCATTTCTAGTGATGCTAAGCCTGACATCTGTCAAAGTGACACCGCGTCCAGGAAAGGGACACAGGCAAGGTGATGATTACTGGCCATATCAGCTTCCCTGGCATCTGCGAGGTTGAGTCCCCTTGGGCGTTGACAGAAGACGAGTTGGTGTGGTTGGGTGCAGCGTAGCCCTGATGAAGGAGTCGCCACCCACAGGGGGACCCTGTGGACCACGTCAGCCAAAGCCCCGCTGGGGCTCCCTGCCAATCATTATCACATCTGTGTGTGAGCCAGGAAATGGGAGCCCAGGTAGCAACTTTAAGGACCAGGAACGTGAATTAAAATATTGCATCAAATGTGACATCAAAACCATTGCCGATGCTGTAGGACCCATTCTGGGGTGTGACTGTTGTTCCTTGAAGTGTGTTTAATCTTTCCAGATGTCATTCTGTATGCAGAGGCAGTAAGAGTGGTATTTGTCCTGACTCCGGTGCTTCTTGGGGCTTCTTCAGCCTGTACCAGCCCAACCCCCAGCCCATGCCCACGCGGGACTCCCAACCCGTGTTTGGTGTACTGGAAAAGGGTGTGAGAAACACTGGTGGAAAGAGGTGGTGGGACTTGGGGCCCAATTCTGGCTTTTGTTTTCAGCTGGCAAGTTGTGTAACCTCTCCAAGCCTCAGTTTCCCCATCTCTAAGATGGGCATAAAAATAGCTCCTGAAGGTATTGTAAGAATTAAATGAGGAAACCGCTCAACATAAGTGACCTGTAACTGTTCATTAATTTTTCTTTCCCTCCTATTCCTTTTTTTAAAAATTTTTTATTTTTTTGTTTTTTATTTATTTTTGAGAGACAGCGCGAGCAGGGGAGGGTCAGAGAGAGAGACAGACACAGAATCTGAAACAGCCTCCCGGCTCTGAGCTGGCTTGTCAGCACAGAGCCCGACGTGGGGTTTGAACCCACGAACCGTGAGATCATGACCTGAGCCGAAGCTGGACGCTTAACCAACTGAGCCACCCAGGCACCCCTCTTTTTAGTTTTTTTTAATTGAGGAACTAAACATATATAAACAGCATAATATATCAAACTTCGTGGCTCTTACCCAGCCCCTACAATTATTAGCATTTTATCATTCTTATTTTATTCTTACTCCCCGTACCCACTTGATTATTGTTAAAAATTTTTAAAGTTCGTTGTGTGGTTACATTTACACGTTCAAAGGCACCAATCTCAGCCCTACGATTTTGTCAAGTGGATGCATCCATGTCACGCACACTCCAGTATGATAGGACATCGTCCCCCTACCCCCCACCCCCCCAGATTCCCTCATGTCCCTGGTTTGAGGACCAGGATTTTTGTCCATCTGTTTTGGTCACTTCTGTATTCCACCACAGAGAAGAGTTCATGCTGTGTAAGAGGTGTGCAGCAAGTATTTGTTCAGTTCATTTATGTCTCTAATTATTTAAAAAAACTTTTTAATGTTTAATTTTGAGAGAGGGCGAGACAGACAGAGCATGAGTGGGGAGGAGCAGAGAGAGAGGGAAACACAGAATGTGAAGCAGGCTCCAGGCTCTGAACTGTCCGCACAGAGCCTGAAACAGAGCTTGAACCCACAAATCATGAGATCATGACCTGAACTGAAGTTGGACGCTTAACCTACTGAACCACCCAGGCACCCCATATTTTTAAAGTTTATTTATTTTGAGAGGGAGGGGGAGGGGCAGAGAGAGAGGGAGGGAGAATCTCAAGCAGTTTCCCCACTATCAGCACAGAGCCTGATGCAAGGCTTGAACTCATGAACTGTGAGATCATGACCTTAGCCGAACTCAGGAGTCTGATACTTAACCATCTGAGTCACCCAGGTTCCCCTATTTTTAAATAATTTATGAACATCAAGCCTGTACTTGAGATTTTGCCTTTCCAGAAAAGCAAGTCAAAGATGTTTTTCCCATCAACAGAGGGTCACAATTTTTTTTTAAGTGTATTTTTTTTTGAGAGAGAGCAAGTGAGCTCTTGTGAGTGGGGAAGGGGCAGAGAGAAGGGGAGCGAATCCCAAGCAGGCTCCATGCTGCCAGCGTAGATCCCATGAACCGTGAGATCATGACCTGAGCGAAAATAAAGAGTTGGATGCTTAACTGACTGAGCCACTCATGGCCCCAGAGAGATCACAATTTAGTGGAGCCATTAGGTAAGTAAACAGACTATTAAGATGCTATGCCGGAGTGCAGGGAAGAGCCCTGACCCAGTGTAGGAAAGTCCCAGAAGGCTTCCTGCAAGAGGTGATACCCAGGTGCCAACATTAAGGACACAGAAGATTAACCTGATTTGGGGAGAGGGGGTGGACAGTGCAGAATAACTTAAGGCAAAGGACACAGTTTTCACAAAGGTCAAAAATTAGGGGAGAAAAATGTGGGTTTCATAGACAACTGAAAGTTTACTGGGGCTGTAACCTAAGGTAGAAATGATGTGGAGGAAAAGTTACATGCTCTTCTTTCACAGGTCTCTAGATTAGTAATAATCTAAAGACAGGATGTTCTAATTCATCACCAATCAGAAGACAAAACAAAAATAATTGTTGTTTCATGACAGTTGACTGGCTGGGTCAAGGTGAACTTGAGCCTTCACCAGGACATGCAGACTTCATCTGGTCTTGGGGGTGGGGGAGGGGGAGTTGTTTATTGGCTTCTCTTTGTTATTTGCTTGAGACTGCAAAACATGTGGAGACCAGGTTTCCTGTGCCACCTGAATATTCAAGAAAATATGGGATGCCTGGGTGGCTCCGCTGGTTAAGAGTCCAAGTTCGGCTCAGGTCATGATCTCACAGTCTGTGGGTTCAAGCCCTGCGTCGGGCTCTGTGCTGACAGCACAGAGCCTGGAGCCTGCTTCGGATTCTGTGTCTGCCTCTCTCTCTGCCCCTCCCCTTCTCACCCTCTGTCTCAGTATCTCAAAGTAAAGACATTAAAAAAAAAAAAAAGAAAAGAATGAGGGAAAGCGAGGTTGCCCCCCCCTGCGTGCGTAGCTCACAGGTGTTCTGGCGGGGGGTGTCTCTGTGCCCTCTAGCACGGAGGCTCAGAAGGCAAATGTGCCCCAGAACCCTGATTCTCCTCTCCACAGCATGGGAGTGCGGTCTGTGTCCCGAGTTCACATGCCCAACTGCTAAAGCCCAACTGTTGCTCTGAAAGGCATTTGTTTTTGTTTTGTTTCATTTTGTCTTCGCCGGCATTATTTGCCGGCTTTGGGCTACTGTTAATTTGCAGATTGCAGGCAGAAACACTGGGCATTAGATGGTGAGCCTGAATTACATTCTGCTGTGGGATTCACATACTTGATGGCAAAATACACTGAGGCATTATGTCTTAAACCACATGGCCGCACAGTGCTCTGCTCTGCTCTCCCCGGACAAAGTCGCATTTATAGTCAGACGCTCAACCGCAATGGAGCATTTTTTGTGCATTGCGCCGCGTTAACATGGGTGGGCATAAGCCGATCTCTCAGCTGCCAAGTTAATCTCGGCATTCTGTGCTGCTTATAATTTAGGTGATCTCTCCTTTTACACTTAGAAAACCTTGTCAACTGTTTGTATAGTTTACAGGAACAACCTCGATGTGCTCTGTGTGATGGGATAGTTGACGAGTCGAGAGGTCGTCCTCAGGTTTTCATTTTGCTCCTGATCATTTAGAAATGACTATTTTTGTTTGTTTGCATTTTATAAAACATAACATGCCCAGGGGATTAAACACCAAAATAGCATCTTGCTTAAAATACAATTGTTTGCCAGAAGGGGAAAAATGTCTGAGCTTTGTGGTTTGCATTTACATACAGGATCCAGAATTTCTACATGTTAATTGCACGGACAGGAGGGGAGGAAAGCCAAGGAATTGAATTAAAGAGGCCACTTTGATGGCAGAATCAGGGCTTGGGAGGGCTTGGCCCCGGTTTGGGAGGGGATGGGAGCATTCCTGTTTTTGGAATCAGGACGTTTCATAGTTGAGTAAGGCCCAGGCCAGGTGCCTTTTTGGAGCCCTTGCAATATTCACACTGGGTTCTCGAAGCTGCAGTGCCCTGAAATGCTTACCCTGAACAAGTAAGCGCTTTCAACTTGGGAGATTACAGTATAATTGATTTGTGCACATCACAGGGAATTATAGGCTACTGAAACATGTGAATTGATAGCACACTAGAGGCAGTATGGTCTTGCCTTCGGACAGAATGTAAGGGAGCGTGATGAATGTTTGCCTGTTTTCAGGGCCTAAGTGGGTTTCTGGGGCTGTTATCTACAAAGTCCTTTGATCACATCAAAGTTTAAGTTTGAGGCCTCGGGTGAAGGCTGAGTGGTCCACCTGCCCTCGTGGCTCTGTTTAGGGAAAAAGGAGTGAGTGTTGAGCGTCTGAAATGGGATTAGAGAGAGGGGAACACGACCCAGACAGGAAGTCCCCTGGGACAGGGCTGTGAGCCTTCGCTGGTGTTGAACACCACACACACACCTGACCTTGGCCTCCTGACCGGTGGGTCCCTACTTTAGGCTAATCTCTCGCCTCAGCTCCTGTGCATGGGGATGGCTCAGGACAGAAAGAATCGGGCCCTGGAACACCTGGTATATTGATCAGAGCTGCTCCCTTTTTTTTTTTTTTTTAAAGTTTGTTTATTTATTTTGACAGAGGGTCTGGTGGGGAGGCGGGGAGAGAGAGAGGGAGAAGGAGAATATTAGAGGATCATTACACCCATTTCAGCAGTGTGTGTGTGTTTTAACCTAGAGCTGCCTTTCCTTCAGTTTGGGAGTTTTGAGAATTTTATAAGTAGAAGAAAGCAAGACGATACAGTATCCAGCTCATGTATTCGATGCAGCTGGTCCAGTCCCTCCTCTGGCCTTTCCACCATTTGATATCTGGAAGGACACAAACTAATCTGACCGTTTGGGAAAATACATCTCTGTTTCCTTTGATGTCCCATTATATTACTGAAAAGAGAACGTCAGTTTCTTTTTTTTTCCCCTTTAACATTATTTAGTTTTGAGAGAGATAGGGCACAAGTGAGCAAGAAGAGAGAGGGGAAAGAGAAAGAGAAGGGGAGAGAGAGAGAGAATCCCACAAGGTGGGGGAGAGAGGGGGAGAGAGAGAAGAGAGAATCCCTCGCAGGCTCCACACTGTCATCGCAGAGCCCAGAGAGGGGCTCTAGCTCCCTTGATGTGGGGCTTGAACTCATGAACTGTGAGATCATGACTTGAGCCGCAGTCAAGAGTTGGGCGCTTAACCGACTAAGCCACCCAGGCGCCCCGAGAACATCAGTTTCAACCTTCTTTTTTTTTTTTTTTAAACCCCCTGATAATATCTATTAGAAATAGAGGCTTATTTCATCAACTGCAGCAATGGTGGTAGAGTTCAGGTTCAGGTGTAAGCCAGTTTCTCCCTGTCCGGCTGTTCGGAGGCTTGTGCACAAATCATTTATTTATAAGGGGTAGTTTGAGAGTTTTTCTGCAATTATTTACAATATGAAGATTTTCTAAATTTGTGTAAAAGCAGTGCCATCCATCTCATGGGCCCCAGCAGAAACTGGTAGAACTTAATCAAAAATAAATCAAGGGCAAGTCCAAACCAGATTGGAAGCACATCATGAATATTTGTGAACATCTGGATGTTCGTGGGGGTGTGTATGAATTTTTTTAATGTGTGCGACAGCCGAGGCCCGGCTTCTTAAGAGAGATGCCAAGAGGAAGACAGATTTCCAGCTGTGATTTCAAAGGGTTATTTTTGTTTGTATGTGTATGTCCTTTCTCCCTTAGGGTGTGGGTTTCACTTTTCCAGTATATTCCTTTGATCTCTTTCATCTTCTGGAATCTGTTTTGGTATTTTATCTGAATTCCTTATTGGAGTTAGTCTTTTGATTCATGGATATTAAATCGTTCTTTCTAAAGGAGAATTTTAGCTTAAGGAAAAAGTCACTGTTTAATATCTTTTTTAAAGCTTAGTTATTTATTTTGAGAGAGAGAGAGAGAGAGAGAGAGAGAGCGCACGCATGTGCCCCAGTGCATGAGCCAGAGAGGGCCAGAGAGGAGATTCCCAAGCAGGCTCTGTGCTCGATCCCACAAATTGTGAGATCACGACCTGAGCTGAAATCAAGAGTTGGATGATTAACCGACTGAGCCACCCAGGTACCCCACTGTTTAATATTTTGGATGAATGTTTTAAATGTTGGTGATGTTAAGATAATCAGCAATTAAGCTTTTCTGCATGGTTGATCATCAGTATAACTTCATATGTGTAAAACTCAGGGTACTTTGCCTCACTACCTAAAGTAATGTGTGTAACTAGAAAGCAAGAGTAAGCACAGTATGAGGAGGCCATATTAATAATTATGCTCCTAATGATCACAATAATGGCATTTTAAAAAGTACATTGGAGTTTATGAGGCATCCACATTTACCTGATTTAGTTCTTTTAATAACCCTGTGAGATATTGTTTTGTTATTTATATTAGGAAAACTAATTATAAAAGTAAAAACCATAAAAATAGGACTTGTCAAAAGTCAGCTGCTAGTAAGTATCAGGAAAGGGCTTTGAATGGATGGAGATCATTGTCAAATCTCTGAATCCCTTCAGGCTACGCACTGACCTTGCCTTTGTCTCTTAGAGGTTTCCTTTGCCTTCTTTCCCAAGGATGTGGATCTTGATTTACAGATTAGTTTGTGTGCTTGGGTAATATAAAATGAACATGTAATATTACAAAACATAGTATAAAATAATTTTTATGATACAAATTACAACAGTACCCTTATGGTTTAAAAAAAAGGAAAACCGAAACCTACAAAATTCTTTAAAGTAGAAGTGTAAAGTCTCCTAATAGATACCACAGATAACAATTCTGAGCAGTCAGGTTTTATTGATATATAAACTTTTTACAATGTTTATTTATTTGAGAGAAAGGGAGAGAGAAAATCCCAAGTAGTGTGGAGCCCAGTTCAGGGCTCGATCTCACAAACTGTGAGATCATGACCTGAACTGAAATCAAGAGTCCTATGCATGATTGACTGAGTCACCCAGCTGTCTCTGTCTGTCTGCCTATCTACCTTTCTGTCTATTTATTAAAAAATTTTTCTTTAGTGTATTTTCATTTTTGGGAAAAAGACAACATATGCTTGGGAAAAGGCAGAGAGAGAGGGAGACACAGAATTCAATGAAAGCTCCAGGTCCTGAGCTGTCAGCATAGGGCCTGATGAGGGGCTCAATCCTACAAACTGTGAGACCGTGACCTGAGCCAAAGTCAGACTCTGAACAAACCGAGCCACTCAGGCACCCCTATTTTTTTATTTTTAGAAAACATTTTAAATTTTATTTATTATTAAAGTATATTGATGTGCGATATTATATTAGTTTCATGTGTACAGCCTTGTGATTTGGCAGTTCTATGTGTTATGTATGAGGTGCTCACCTTGGTAAGTGTAGTCACCATGAGTCACTATACAATAGATATTACACTATTGTCGTCCTTGTGATTGATTTATGTATAACTAGAAGTTTGCACCTCTTAATCCCCTTTATCTGTTTTTCCAATCCCCCCACTCACCTCTCCTGGCAACCATCCATTTGTTCTTTATATTTAAGAGTCTCTTCGTTTTATTTGGTGGTTTATTTATTATTATTATTTTTGATTCTACGTATAAGTGAAATCATAGGGCATTTGTCCTTCTCTGACTTATTTCATTTAGCATAATACCCCTTGGCCATCCATGCTGTTGCGTATGACAAGATCTTATTCTTTTTTATGACTGAGTAATATTCCTCTGTGCGTGTGCGCGCCTGTGTGTGCGTGTGTGTGCGTGTGTGTGCGTGGACGTACACACATACCACATCTTCTGTATCCATTCATCTATTGAGTACTTGGGCTGCTTCCGTATTTTGGCTATTATAAATAATACTATGATAAACATAAAGGTCCATATATCTTCTTGAATTAGTGTTTTTGTTTTCTTTGTCCCCTATAGCGCAATTGCTGGGACATATGGTAATTCTATTTTTAATTTTTTGAGGAATCCTCATACGGTTTCCCACAGTGGCTGCACCAGTTTGCATTCCCACCAACAGTGCATGAGGGTTTTTTTCTCTCCACATCCTCAACAAACTTGTTATTTCTTGTCTTTTTGATTCTGATTATTCCGACAGGTAGAATGTCATATCTCATTGTGGTTTTGATTTGCATTTCGCTGATTATGAGTGACGTTGGGCATCTTTTCATGTGTCTAGAAACAGCTTTCAAGTAATTTTCTGGGGTTCCAAACTATTTCCTATGCATTCTCTTCCTCCATCTTCATTTCTCTTCTTTTTCTCATTGTACACACAGAAATCTCTCCTTGCACACAGACAGACATGTTTTACCCAGGGCAGAATTGAAGCAGCAAATTAAGAGAGGGTTGACAAGTTGCTACAGATAGTCATCTGATAGTGGTATGAGGTAAATGAAGAGTCAAGAAATTTAAATAGTAGTTCGAAGAACTCAAAAAGCTCAGCAACCAGGACTGTTTGGAACAGGGATAAGTCGCTCTGTCGAATCCGTAAGCAATTCGGGATTCAGAAGAATCTCTTAAAATTATATTCCCTTCATTGTCCTAGAACACCGGGGATGATGATAGACTTTAGAAATAAAGTACATTCAAGTAGGTAAAATAACGCGAAGACAGTTTACAGTTTTGCCTGTAGCTTTTTCTTAAAAACTCAGTATATTTTACAGAATCACCTAATATTAGAGGGTTTTATAATATCATAATTTTAGTGTGTTGCAATAGCTGTTTTGGAAATGGCTAAATGATGGCATTCAGTATTCTTCCTGGAAGCGAATGTAGGGAACTGGTAAAATCAGCAAAGTAAAAACATTTACTGCATTTCTGGTGTGTTTCAGTAATGTGTTTGGTGCCATGAGGAAGCTATTCGTGTCATGAGGAAGCTCATGTTGCAATAGATCAAGACAGCCAGGGATAAGATTAGATTAGTCACGGTCATGAGTGGGTGATACAGATCTGCCTACAACAAATTCTAGCTCGCCATCCGTTCATGGGAAGCTACGTGAGGCATGAGGAAAATACGAAAGGTAAAGGTGGGGATGCTTGTTGGTGGGAAGGCTTACCTGCAGGGGTTTGGAAGAGTAGGTCCGTTCAGCCCGGATCAGGACTCTATGGCATATAATCAAGTGAGAGACTGGTTTCTGAGTAACTGGGACCAAACTTATACAATCGCTTAGCTCGTCCTGTGCCGTGAGCTGCAGCAGCAGAAGTAAGCAGCTAAGACTAGGTGACTTTCACAGGGCTGAGCTTGTAAGGGCGCTAGTAGTTAGTATGATAATGCCAGCTGGAGTAATGGCCAACGTTATAGAGATACATTGGTTTTCCAAGCGGGTGACTTCTTTTAACTAAACTACAACTGATTGTAGTCCTTTATAAAACATTTATTGACTACTTATGATGTGAAAGCACGTAGTGCCTTTTTCTCTTCAAAGAACACTCCCATGGGGCTTTTTAAAAAAAGACTTTGTATTTAGATAAGGTCCGCATGCCAAGAAATCCACTCTAAGTGTACAACTCCCTGGTTTTAGTAGAGTCATAGATGGTGCAGTCTTCAGCACCATCTCATCCCAGAATCGTGGTACTTTACATTGTGTTCATCTCCCTCCTCTCAGTCCTTCCTCCTCCAGCTCCTGGCCCTCTGTCCACCTGGAGCCCACCCTCGCTTCTGCGCCTGCCCCTCTCTCACTGCCCAGGTCACCAGTAACAACTCCCGGCTGCACCCTCACTCATTCCCTTGGGGGAAGACGTATCTTGGAATCTGTAATTGGGCACCAACCGCATTTTCCCATAGAAACTTGTTCTGTGTGGCAGGTGGGCTCTGCATTCATTTCCCAGCACATCGTGAGATAAAGTGGACTGGGAGGCTTGACCTGGGAAGGTGCCCACTTTTGCTAACGTTAAAGCTGAGTGTTACCGCAAAAAAAAAAATTAAAAAAAAAAAATCAGAAATTGACAAGGTAATCTTTGGAACCCAACCTGTCTGGGGCTGGGTAGTGGCCTCCGTGGTTAAGGTAACACTCGGAGATGTTTACTCCAGGTGGAGATATGTTTGTGCACATGTGACACTGACTTGAGGATGGGACAGAGGATAGTGCAGGGCTGTAGAACCAGCCAGACGGACATGCTTCTCTGGCGCCCGTCATGTGGCCTGACCTGAGGAGATGCAAGTTTTGAACACAAGCCAACAACATTTTAATCAGATCTGAATTTATTGAGCAATCCTTCTGTTTGTTTGGCTGGTTCCTTTGACTGGGATGCTTCCCATTTGAACCTCAGAGAACACCACCTCTGAAGGACTTTATTAAGGAGGCTCAGCATGGATCTTGCTGATAGAAGGGACATCTGTTGATAAACTGCAAGAGAAAAAGAAGTTCTTTTTTTTTTTTTAAATTTTTTTTTCTGTTTTTTATTTATTTTTTGAGAGACAGAGAGAGCACGAGCAGGGGAGGGTCAGAGAGAGTGGGAGACACAGAATCCAAAGCAGGCTCCAGGCTCTGAGCTAGCTGGCAGCACAGAGCCTGACATGGGGCTTGAACTCACGAACTGTGAGATCATGACCTGAGCCGAAGCCGGACGCTTAACCAACTGAGCCACCCAGGCGCCCCTCAAAAAAAGTTCTAAATACAGGCAGTTGGCTTGCTATTTTGATTTGTTGTGTTAAGTAATGTTACTGTTTGGATACAGATTCTTAAATTCAGTGCTCAAGCTTCGAGAGAACAGTTTCAAGAGAACAGTGTCCTATCCGTCAGCACCCAGCAGAGAGGTAGCCAACATGGGCCTTTTCCCTTCTAGGACCATTTGCCGGTGAATGTGGAGCATGAGCCTTAGGAACACACTGCTCAGGTAGTCCAGGAAGATCCGGCCCCAGGGGACTGTCGGGATGGAATGCTGTGCCGGGAATATCCGTGAAGGCGGAGTAGACCAGAGAGAATCCAGGCCCTTCTCAGAACTAGGAAGGCATTCTTCATTAAGAGGGGTGGCGGTGAGGAGGGTCGAACTTTTTAGTGTAACTTTTGTTTCTTAGTTAAAAAATTATTTTTTAAAAAGAGTATAGTAAATACACATAAGATGTACCATCTTAAGCATTTTAAGTGTGCAGTTCGGTGGGATGCAGTGTATTCTCACGGTTGTGCTGGCACCGCCGCCCTCCGTCCACAGGGCTCCCTTCCTCCTGCCAAACTGGAATCCGCTGCCTGTTAAACAGCTCCCCGTCCTCCCCTTCCCCCTGCACCTACCTTCCTTCTTTCTGTCTCTATGCATCTGACCACTCTAAATACCTCATATACTTGGAATTATGTAGTATTTGCTCATTTGTGACTGGTTTGTTCCACTTACTATCATGTCCTCAAGATTCACCCCTGTTGCAGCATGTATCCGAGCTTCCTTCTTTTCCGAGGCTGAAGAATGCTCTGGTGTATGTACATGTGACATTTTGTTTATCTGTTAATCCGTCGGTGGACCGTTGGGTTGTTTCTGCCATTTGGCCACTGAGAGTAATGCTGCGGTGAAGAGGAGCGTGCAAATCCCGCTTTAGGTCTCTGCTTTCAGGTTTTGGAGGTGTGTACCCACACATGGAACTGCGGGACCTGGGGTAATTCTGGTTTTGATTTTTTTTTTTGAAGGACTTCCATACTGTCTTCCACACCAGCCGCGTCATTTTACTTCCCCCTCCCCAGCAGTGCACACGGGTTCCAGTTTCTCCACATTCTTGCCAACACTTGTTCTTTTCTTCTGTTTTTCCTTTTTCCTTCCTTTCTAGTAGCCATCTTAATGGCTGTGGAGTGGTACCTGACTGTCGTTTTTATCTGCATCTCCTTAATGATTAGTGATCTAGAACATCTTTTCACGTGCGTGTTGACCATCTGTCTATCTTCTTTGGAGAAATGCCTATTCAAGTCCTTTTTTCTTACTAAATTTATTTTCATTTTATTTATTAGAGAGAGTGGGGAAGAGGGGCAGAGGGAGAGAGAGAAAGAGAGAATCCCGAGCAGGATCCATGCTCAGCACCGAGCCTGATGTAGGGCTCAATCCCATGGCCCTGGGACCGCAACCTGAGGTGAAACCAAGAGTCAGACGCTCAACCAGCTGAGCCATCCAGGTGCCCCATCCTTCCCATTTTTGAATTTTTTTGTTGTTGAGTTGTAGGAGTTCTTTATGTATTGTGGATCTTAATCCCTTACAAAGGTAGGATTTGCAAATATGTTCTCCCACTCCCTGGGTTGCCTTTTCACTCTGCTATTAGTGTCCTTTGATGAACAAAAATGCAAAAATATTACAATTTTGATGAAGTTTGATAAATCTAATTTCTCTTTTGTTGCTTGTGATTTTAGTATCCTATCCAGGAAATTATTGCCAAAGACAGTGTCATGAACACCTTCCCCTATATTTTCTTCTAAGTGTTTTATAGTTTTAGCTCTTACAGTTAGGCCTATGATCCACTGTGAGCTCATTTTTGTATATGGTGAAAGGTACCCTTTAGCTTTTATCATGCAGTTTACATACATTGCATAATTTTAAGAGATTTGGTGTGAAGAAGAACAGTCCCTTCCTCTCTTGCATGTTGTTTCTTGCCTGTAGACTGTTGATCGCCCCCTCCATTTGTCACTGTGTCCCCTCTAGAGCCCCTCCTCTGCATTCTCTTCCTCGGATCCCTAAGGGAAGTGGGCCTTGCTTTTCTGAATCTCCATTGTAGTTTTATCATATGATGTCTGCTTTCTTGCTTTCTTCCTTATATTATTTTTTTAAGTAAAAAAATCTTTTTCTTGTTTATTTATTTTGAGAGCGAGAGAGCGCGAGCGAACAAGCAGGGGAGGGGCAGAGAGAGAGGGAGAGAGAGAATCCCAAGCACCGTGAGATCAGGACCTGAGCCCAAATCAAGAGTTGGCCACTTTTCCGACTGAGCCACCCAGGCGGCCCACTACATTGTACTATTGTTCATACTTGTCTTATCCCTTCTACCAGATTACAAGTGCCTTATAATTGGATCCTTCTGTCCTTGTATCCTTCACAGCATTTGCCGCAGTACCTGCTGCCTCATGGTCACTTGACCTTGAAGAGGCCAAGGATTATTAACTGAATGGCCTGTTATAAAGAGTTGTAAGTAGTATTAGGTGAATAGCAATATGGAATTTAAACGTCCTCATGTTTCCATTTTTGCTTAAATGAATCCTCAAGTTCAGTTTTATTTTCTTTAAAGTGTCTAAAATGTTATGAAGTCGGCCACCCACATAATAGTAAGAGATTTCAAGAACAAGAAGAGGTTAAGAGAAGGGTGGCCTTTTATAGATCTCATTCCTAAGTGACTTCAAGTTTGTCCTTAAAACCTGCAATCTGTACTTGAAGCCAGACAACAGGAGAAGGCGCGGTCTTGTGCTGTTAATAAAGGTGAACTGCCAGAGAGTCACCGAGCAGGTATCAAATGAACGTTTTGGTCACTCAGAGTCCCTGTCACCACAGATCATAACAGAACACACCACACTTTCAGCTGGACGCGGATACTCCTGTTTGTCCCAGCAGGACGTCACCCGCGGAAAACCGGTGTGTGTCAGCTGGAGGCTGTGGGTACGCCTACAGTAGAATAGTCCCCAAGAGTTTAGAAGGCACTGTAGGGCGATCCTGACAAGTACTCACCACGGGACACTGTTGAAGTTTCCAGGTGGGGGTGTTTTTGTTATAAGAAAAGGGCGACATTGTGGAAAGCAGGGCACATGGTTATATTTTTAATAGTTGCATATCCAAATAAGAAGAGATCGGGGCGCCTGGGTGACTCAGTCGGTTAAGCATCCGACTTTGACTCAGGTCGCAATCTCACGGTTTGTGGGTTTGAGCCCCGTGTCTGACAGCTCAGAGCCCGGAGCTTGCTTCGGATTCTGTGTCCGCCTCCCCGCCCCGCGCCCCTCCCCTTCTCATGCTCTGTTTCTCTCTGTCTCAGTAATAAATACACATTAAAAAATTCAAATAACAAGAGATGACTTATAACCTAGAATAGGTCTCAGTCGATTCTCTTGAGGCAAGCACCATACCTCCCTGTAAACCAACAAACCTTATATTCCTGGCATTGCATATTCTCTCTCGGACAGTCTTAGTTATAAGATGCAGGTAAAGTCACATTCCTTAGTGAATGGAAACCTCACGAGGTAATAACCATGCCGCGTTAGGGGTAATCGTTCTCAGATGGACTAGCTGTAGAGGACTCCATCACAAACCAGTACAACACAGCACCGTGTCACAAGCTGCCCAGCGGTGTCACAGAAAGCCTTGCCCACACATCTCTGACACAGACATAGAAATTGCCCCCTGGGTCTGTATTTTTATTTAAGCGATTGCATGAATTTTAGTTAAATATATAATCTTGCGATTCAGCCCATCACTAAGTATTAATTGAGCACTTTACCAGGTGTCCCGGGGTCCAAGAGAAATGCAGTATAATTTGCTTCCCCACTAAACAAACACACATGAAGAAACAGAGGATGGGATTTTCTGTAGCTCAGTGTTACAGTTATAGGCTGTCAGCATTTATTGGGACCTCACCATGTGCAAGGCCACATCTGAAATTGTGTGTGGAGTCAAAAATAGATTATTTGGGTTTTTTGTAATTTTCTATGTAAAATCTGATGAAATTAATATGAAGCATGAAACACTCTACCATTCCCAGTTATTTCCAGATTTGGTCTCAACGACCATGTTGGGAATATTTGCCAAATCTTCTTGCCAGTTACACTGTTCATGGATTTTTCACTCGTCTTTTAAATCCTTAATCTCCACTTTGGTATAATTCATGTCATTACAAAACCCCTTTCTGGCCTGAAGCTAGGCTGAACACGGGAACTTGTGACTCGTTACGACTTGTAGTTGAGTTGATATATGTATCTGACTAACCGTGTTTCAAAATGTTTGAGAGTTACAGTTTTGCAAGGTAGCGGGATTATATTAACTAGGTTTTGATTTAAGGATTGAGAATATCACAGTTCACATAAGGTACGATTAATAAGCATCTAGTATTTTTCACATAAATTTCAGTTCGTGCCTCGTTCTCTCCCCGTAATGGTAGCAGGTATCTGCTTCGGTGCTGGCACTTTGAGAGGAAGATTCTTCAATATGTTACAGTTACACCTAGAGCGTCCATGATTGAAAGAAAGAAAATGTTGTTTAAAAAATGGTGGAAAACTGTACAGTGAAGTAGCTAGTGTTCGGGCTTTAAATATAGAATTTATGCCACAGTTGCTTCAGTTTGCAGTGAGTCCCCCAAAGCTAGAACACGGCACCATGAGGCTGATAAAGAATCACAGGAAAAGAGGCATTTCTTGAAGAAAGGAGCGTGATTCTGAGTAATCTAAGATTTACGGATGATACTCTAAAGGGAAGTATTTCAGAGACTGTGTGAACCTGGTGGGTGTGCAGATTTCTTACCGACGGCACAAAACTTAACTATAAATTTGGTAGTTTGTGCTACGTTAGTATTTAGTTTGAATCCTGTTTGGAAGTTTCAGTGAGCTCTGTGCAGCGCAGTTCTGGGTAAACTAGTGAGACAATGTTAACGTGTAGAGCAGGTCACACCCACATCGTGGAAGCCTTGAATGCCAGTTTAATAGTTTGACGTTGTTAAGACGAACAGAGGAAATTTTTTAAAGATTTTTTTTCATTTAACTTCTTTTGAGAGAGAGGGAGAGAGAGAGAGAAAGAGAATCCCAAGCAGACTCCACACTATTAGCACAGACCCCAATGTGGGTCTTGAACTCATGAACAGTGAGATCATGCCCTGAGCCGGAACCAAGAGTCGGACACTTACCTAACTGAGCCACCCAGGTGCCTCCCCCCTCCACTTTTTAAAAAAGTTTTTTCCTTCTTTTACTTATTTTGAAAGAGAGACGGGGTGGGGAATCACGTGTTTGACTAGGAGACGCACAGGAGAATTATGAGCCTGGAAAGTTTGATTTATCAATCGTGCACCTGATGCTTTGAGAGGAGGAAGAGCAGTTAAAAGGCTGTTCCTGCAATCGGAACTGAAGGGAACCAAATAACAACATTATTAGGTGTAGAAATGGAAATGAGATGGAAGCAGGAAACATTTTGTTGGAAGGATTTAGAACTTAACTGAATCTCTCAGGGGTGGGGGGGGTCCATGAAGGTGCTAGGAGGTTGGTGTGGTTGTTACCAGGTGAGGAGGAAACGGCGCTGGGCGTGCAGAAGTGGGGCTCGCTCTGTACTGTGCAGAGATTGGGGTCCTGTCTGCACGATCTCGGGGAGCTGTGCTGCCAGGGAGGGACTTCAGCTCGGTGGCCTCCGATCTAGAGAAGCCGCTGGAATAGGAGAGATCTGTTCTGAAACGTACTCATCACTGTCTTCTCCGCACCTAATTTCATGTACGGCCTTCAAAGATTGGTCAATGGGAGTGAGTTGAGTCAGTGGGTATAGAAAATTCACTCAGGAGTTTGGTGCCTGGGGGTGGCTGGATTGCTCAAGTCCGTAGAGCATGTGACTCTTGATCTCTAGGTTGTAAGTTCGAGCCCCCTGTTGGGTGTAGAGATTACTTAAAAATAAAATCCTTAGGCGCACCTGGGTCAGTTGAGCGTCTCATTCTTTTTTTAATGTTTTATTTATTTTTTATACAGAGAGAGACAGAGCATGAGAGGGGGAGGGGCAGAAAGAGAGGGAGACACAGAACCGGAAGCAGGCTCCAGGCTCTGAGCTAGCTGTCAGCACAGAGCCTGACACGGGACTCGAACCCACGAACGTGAGATCTGACCTGAGCCGAAGTCAGAGGCTTAACCAACTGAGCCACCCAGGCGCCCCGAGCATCTCATTCTTGATTTCAGCTCAGACTGTGATCCTAGAGGGTCGTGGGAAGACTGTGCCCTGCATCGGGCTTTACGCAGAGCATGGAACCTGCTTGAGATTCATTCATTCTCTCTCTCTCTCTCTCTCTCTCTCTCTCTCTCTCTCTCTCTCTCTCTCTCTCTCTCCCCCTCTCCTTCTCTCCCTCCCTCTCTCTTCCCTCCCTTCCTCTTCCCTCCCGCTCTTCCTCTGTCCCCCTCCCCTTCTCCCCTGCATGCTCTCTCTCTCTAAAGAATAGCATAGAATAGAATAAAGAGGTGCCTGGGTAGCTCAGTTGGTAAAGCTTCTGACTTTGGCACAGGTCATGATATTGTGGGTTGTGGGTTCAAGCCCCACATCAGGCTCTGTGCTGACAGCTCAGAGCCTGGAGCCTGCTTCGGATTCTGTGTCTTCTTCTCTCTCTACCCCTTCCCCGCTTGTACTCTGTCTCTCCTTCAAAAATTAAAAAAAAAAAAGTCTCTTCAAAGATAATTCTATGTCTAGGAAGTTCTGACTACTATAAAAGGGTCTGGGTACTGATTTTCATATATTGAGAGTCTTCCACTGATTAAATGGTAAGCATGAGGAAGAACATCGGGTTTCTGACATTTGTTGGCTTTGACCCAGGGGTTTCTATAAAGGGCCCCCCCCACCCCCCGTTGTGTCCCACATCTAGGAGACAAAGCCATATTGATAAAGCAATCCTTGAAGAAAAGTATTGATTTTTGTAGGAAATATACTGCAGGGTAGTTTTCTTTAAAGAAAATGAAAGGTCACTGTGAGGTTTGACCAAGTCATTTGGTACCATTAGCGCTGCTGTCTCCGAACATAGACTTTAGAAAGGTAAATAGTGAAGGGGTTTGCGAACCTGCCAGCACCTGGCCCTACAGACTTCAAGAATTTAAAACTTGATGGCTGTCACCTGAGAGCCAGCAGGATCCAGGTCACACAGAGCCACCAGGATGGTGTATTAATTGTCTGAGGCAAAGCCTGTGTGGAAAGGAGGCAATCTCCAGGGGCTCTGCCTTTAGAGGAGGAAGTACAGCTATTTTGGGGGAATTGTCGCAAACTTCTTAACCAAAGGCAAATCCATTAAATCTACCCACTCCCAAACCTCTTAGCCAAAGGCAAATCCACTAAATCTACCCACTTGGAGGATTCCCTTTGGCAAAAGAAGGCATTGTTAAAGAGGGACTCGGGGGGTGGGGAGGTGGGGGAGACCTGCCTTCATCCATTAAAAATAAACCTTTTATTTTTCCTGAAACCACAAAAGCTTTGTGTAATTATAGTCTGGAGAGTAAAGGTGATCACACATTTAAACCGACACCCATCAAAGCACTTGACTTCACTGACCAAGCAAGTCCAGCCAGAGCGTCAGACAGAGACTCTGGCCTTGGTGTTTACAGGTCCCAGGGCACCCCGGAAGCCACTTCCTTGTGCCCTCTGCCGCCCCACGTGCTGTGACTCGCTCTCCTACCTGGACACGACATCTGAACAGACAAGATGCAAGACGCTTCCTTTTGTTGTTACCCCCTCGAATTACTTGCTGTCAAAAAAAAAAAAAAAAACAGATGAAACAAAGCAAGCTCTTTGAGAGTTCCCTGAAAACTTGGGATTGATTGCAACTAGTTTTTTTTTTTCTTTTTTAAAGTGTTTTTTTGTCCTATTCAATAATCCCCACCAGTTGCATACTCTTTTTGAAGGGTTCTCAACGAAAGGAGGAATGGCTTTACAACAGTCCGCCAAACGCTCTAGGTTTTGCTCAACTGGTAGATTTTAAAAATAGCTCTCGAATTTTGCAGTGTGGTATGCCATGTGTGAGCTCCGGGGACAACATGTGTGCCCCATCACAAAACCCGTCACAAATGTTACCTAATTAAGCTGCACAGGATCTGACAGGTGGCGGGCTCCTCAGTGACTTGCAGGAAAGGGTCTCCTGCACAAGCACCCCCAGCTCGGAACAATGCCTCTGTTGTCTTGTGATTGTGCTTTCTCAAGAATGAGTCTTCCTTGGGTGGACCAAGCTTCATTACCACCCCCGGCAACTTCGGATTTTTGCCAGACAAAGCCAATTATTGATAACAGGATCAGAAACATGCAGGAGAGACTGGTACTGGGATGTAGATCTGCCCACCGGGGGAGCCCTCACGGTTTGGATTGACTAGAGAGGCTCAGGCCTTCGGTAGGAAGTTTAAGTTGGGACAAGCAGCAGGTGATGGGGGTCCTCAGGACAGAGTTGTGGGGCAGGGGCTGCACTAGGAAAATGGGGGCAGCCTGAATTGGGATGTGTATCCATTGTTAGATCTGAGACAGGTTGGAGGGACTCAGTCACCAGGCTGACCATGGATGGGGCAGAACCCCTGTCTTGGAAGAAGACTTGGATTAGCGTACAGTTTTCACAACAAAGAAAGGAAGGAAGAAAACGATGCAAGAAAAACACTTGGGTATAGGCGAAGGAGTAGGGAGGGACAGGGACTCGGAAAGCTAAAGGTGGCCTGGTTGTCAGCGCTGGGCACTGACCACAGAAGGGGCAATAGATGTTAGCATAGCAATTAAGAGCAGGCATCCTGGAATCAAATAGACTCTACGCCTTCTCGCATGTGGTCTTGGGCAAGAAGATACTTAATCTCTGTGTCTCAGTCTCCTTGCTTTTAAAATGGAAATAGCAAGATTTCCTACCTTAAGAGGTTTTTGAGAAGATTAAATGACGTAATATATGTCAAGTGCCTTAGGATGGTATGTGGTATCAAGTAGCACTCGATAGACATTGGCAGGGGTGGCGGTGAAGATGATGAAGATGAAGATGATGAAGAATCAGAGTACAGCGGAAGTGCAGAACCGGCCCTGGGGCATATACTGCATTTCTAGGTGGAGATCCAGTGACCGCCAGCAGGCAGGGAAGTGGGATGCAGGGTGAGGACCAGCCTTGTGGTCGGTGAGCGCTTGGTAAATACTTGGTGTTAATCGGGGTGTATTCACCTGATAACCCCGAGGAGTTTGCTTCTGTTCTCTCTATAGCTAGTTGATGGTCCCTTGGTGTGGATAATCAGGCCTTTAGTTCAACTTTTAAACTATGTGCCACTTTGAGCATAATGACTTAAACGAGGATTTTAAAGAAAATTAGTATTTGCTTGTATGGATTCCCAACCCTCTCTGTTCAGTCTTTTCCCCGGTTGACTATGCAGGACAAATGGCAGTCTACGTGATCCTGGACAAAACCCTTGACACATGTGGGAAGTTATATATAGAACTTAACATGGTTTCTGTCTTTGTTTTGCTTCACTGCTCGACGTACGATCTTTCTCTGGGTTTGTGGACCAAATTTTACAATGTCAGTACCCAGGGATTAAAAACCTAATATAACTTTTAATTCAGTTGAGGAATGGGTGTTGATTTTCCATTATGTGCAAGGTAGTAGGCTTTCTGTGCCACGGTCTCTCCACTTCCAGTCTCCTCTGGTTACCTTTCATTCACTTATTCTTCCGACAAATATTATTTGGTTACTTAAGCTCTGCCAGGCATTTTGCTAAGTCTTAGGATGTTAATGAGCAACTACTGCCCAGAAAACCTGCTGTGTAGCCCATGAAGAAGGGTGTAGACACAACAGTGTAGTACGGTTGAGTCCTGCAGAGGGGACACGTGACAATCCTCGGGAACCAGGGACACCCCAGGGAGAAGAGGACATCTTGACATTTCCTGAGGTTCTGTCGAAAATATTCACTGACTTCTAGATTCCAGAACATGACTTGCAAGCCCTCTCCATTTCCAGACACCCAGCCTCGTCCCCAGCATTGAACCTTGCCTGGCAGTCATCTCCTGCCTGCCTCCTGCCTATTCTCCTGTGCTGCGTGGCTCAGCCCGGCCTGGCAGCAGTTTTGGTGAGGTCCGGGGGCTTTGCTCTGTGCAGACTTTCTGGCAGAGAGCTAAAGAATCTCCTTCATTTCCGAAGACCGTTTTCTCTTTAGGATGTTAAGCATTTTCATGAGTTGTTAAGGGCATGTGTATGGTGACTAACATTTGGAGGGGACCTGAGTGGCTCAATTGGTTAAGCATCCGGCTTCAGCTCGGGTCATGATCTCTCATGGCTTGTGAGTCCGTCGGGCTCTGGATGACAGCTCAGAGCCTGGAGCCTGCTTCGGATTTTGTGTGTGTGCGTCTCTCTCTGTCCTTCCCCGCTCATGCTCTGTCTCTCTCTCTCAGAAATAATAAACATTAGGGGAGAAAATGGAATATTCAGGGGGTGCCTGGATGGCTGAGTCCGTTAAACACTGAATTCGGCTTAGGTGATGATCTCATGGTTCATGAGTTTGAGCCCACATCAGGCTCTGCTCTGACAATGCAGAGCCTGCTTGGGATGCTCTCTCTCTTCCTCTCTCCCCGCCTCTCTCTGTCCCTCCCCATCTCTCCCACGCTGGCTCACTCTCTCAAAATAAATAAATAACCTTTAAAATTTGGAATATGCGAAGAGATACTTCATAGTGACTTTCAGAATGTGTTATGTATAACATCTACAATTGTACTGGGATGCTGAGGGCTTCTTACTGTCACATGGGGTTTTGCTGGCAAAACTCTGATCTTTGTGTTCTCGTTATGTTGAGTTTTATGGCGTGAATGAAAACTTGAAATGTCAGTGCTTTCATTTGCATACGTTGTTTCAGGACAGAGAAAACCTGGTGGCTTGGAGGTGATCCTGTGTCATTATTAGGATTATGTCTTTTTCTTAAGAGATTTGACTGAATCATGCAGGGTCCTTAGTCTATTGATTCTCTGAGTAATAACTGCAGCCTTTTTAGAGGGACATGTGGTAGTCGGGACACAGTCAGCCCTTCCCTACCGTTTCCCAGGCAATTGGTCATCCCATGTGGACTCTCTGCTTTTATTTGTGCTGTTCCAGATGCTGGGGAAGGGCCGTCCATCTGTTTTCTGCCCTTGGAGACCAGGTCTTGATATGTTTCCTGTTTGTACTCTTATGAGGTTTTTATTTGTTTGCTTTTTTTGAGGAAAAATCGTTATCTGCTAGGGGGGAAATTGGCTCACTGTTTGTGTACATGCACATTTTATGTGCATATAACGTGCATAATCTTATATGCAATAACCATTTTCTGGTTAACAACCTGATGATATTTATGTGATTGAGGCTAGTTAACAGGTGACCAGAAAATAGTTCTAATTCTCCTTTCTGTGCTACCGAAAAGGAGAATTTGAGGGGCCGTTTAAGTAAAAGGGAAAGTAAAGCAAAATTCTGTGAGGAAAATTCTAAATCACTGACATTTTAGAAACTCTATTTTTTTAACCTGCATTATATTATTAAAGCCACTATAATGTGTGTGAGTTGAATAATGTATCTTTAGATGGCAAATAAGTGCTCCAAGTCTATTTGTAGAAAAGAAATTGGTCATCATGTGAGACTAAAAAAAAAAAATTCCATATAAATCTTTTAAGACATTTTTTAAAATATTTATTTATTTTTGAGGTGGGGGAGGAAGAGGCAGAGAGAGAGAGAGAGAGGGAGGGAGGGAGGGAGACACAGAATCTGAAGCAGGCTCCAGGCTCTGAGCTGTCAGCACAGAGCCCAATGAGGGGCTCAAACTCATGGACTGTGAGATCATGACCTGAGCTGAAGTCAGATCCTTAACTGACTGCGCCACCCTGGTGCCTCTAGATCTTTTTTCTTAGATGTTTGTTTATTTTGAGAGAGCGAGAGAACATGCATGAGTCAGGGAGGAGCAAAGAGAGAGGGAGAGGGAGAGATTCCCAAGCAGGCTTCAGGCTCAGCATGGGCCAGACACAGGGCTTAATCCCAGGCACCTGGGATCGTGACCTGAGCCAAAATCAAGAGTTGGACGCTTACCTGACTGAGCCACCCCGGTGCCCCCGTATGGATCTTCTATGCCTTGGATGTTCCGCATCCCTGTTGATACATTTATATGTGTGCGTATAAAGTTTGAACCAGGTTTGACTCCAGGTCTGTAGAAGGAATAACATGAGAGAAAAAAAGTATTTTAAATAGAAACATTTTTGTTTTGCTTCCTGATTGTTAACATCTTGTAGAGAAAAAAAAAAATACAGAAAATCCTGAAAAAGAAAATCAAGATTGTGGTTAAGCCCCTCACCCCCACCCCAGATAGAACATTTTGGCTTATTTCTTCCCAGACTTTTGTCTGTACATATACATTCATTCAACAGACATTGAGTGCCCACTGAGTGCCAAGCACTCTGCTGTATTCTGGGGACACACCAGTGAACATAACACACAAAATTTCCTGCCCTGGTGGAGTTTACGTCCTAGATGTGTATGTTTGTTTACTGCAATATTAGGATCAAGCTGTGCATACACTGTGCCTGACTATATTCCTCTGCCTTCGACAGCGAGCACCCTTCCCTTATTAGTGATTTTTTAGTATTGTGACTTAAAAAAATTTTTTTTCCTGTTTTTTATTTATTTTTGAGAGACAGAGAGAGACAGCATGAACAGGGGAGGGGCAGAGATAGGGAGACACAGAATCAGAAACAGGTTTCAGGCTCTGAGCTAGCTGTCTGCACAGAGCCCGATGCAGGGCTCGAACCCACGAACCATGAGATCATGACCTGAGCTGAAGCCATATGCTTAACCAGCTGAGCCACCCAGGTGCCCCTAGTATTGTGATTTTTAATGAGTACATGCCTTTTTATCTTATTAATGTTCCATAATTTATTTACCCCCCAGTTTGAGCTACTGAGGCGGTTTTCACTTTTTTTGTTATTCTGAAAGTAAGTGACCAGGAACATCTTTAAATGTACATCTTCGCTTTTCATAAGTTTTTATTTTTCTAGCATAGATTATTCGATATGAGCTTAGCAGGCGTAAAAGTAGGAACATTTTAAAGATCCCAGAAGCGCTGTTCCATTATCATCTGAAAAAATCCTACAATGTGCACTTCTGCTAGCTGCGTATCTGTGCTCCTTTTATGCTTCTCAGTATTTATTATCAGGAGAAAGAAAACTTGACCAGTTCAACTGGTGAAAGGTAGTCTCATTATGTTTTAAATTATATTTCTTTGATCATTTCTAAGAACACACATGTTATTATATCTTTATTTCTGTGACTCATCTCTTAAAAGGTATTTGCCCATTTTTTTCTAAAATAGTTTTTATTTATTTATCACTACTCTTTATATTTTGAGCCATTCAGTCCATTATCATGTATGTGGCAACTCTTTCCTTTGTTGGAGAATATATAATTTTTCCAGCTTCTCCACCAACCAAATTATGAGAAGGGAAATGAAGGGGAGGTCTTTCTCTTGATATTAATGAGACGTTGGATTTTAAGCCAGAATCTCCCTTCCTAACCATAGCAGCAATGGCTCGGGTGCTGGGAAAGCAGCACCTGCAATCAGTAATGCTCAAGAAATACATTAGTTCTATAGACAGGGCTGTCTTCAGTGCCAGGCAGGATGCAAGTAGGCATGTGAGCACGGGCAGTAAACGGTACTGGCTAAATAATATCACACCTTGCCCCCTCCTCCAGTGTAGTAATCCTGGTGTGTGTGGATTGAATTCGTTTCCAAAAAATGAGTACCATTTCTCTACATGTACCTCAGTGTACATCTAGATAGGCTTTCGGGCTGTAGAAAGAAAGAGTTGGGCCTCTTAGTTGTGGACGAATGAATGAGATCCGGCAAAAACCAGCTGCTGTTCTGAACAGGGGAATAGATTTATGTTGAAAACAGAGTAAACTATGCGACCAGGTAATAATTTTGAGCAATGAAGTATGTTTGCTACAGTCACCATTAAAGAAACAGATAAATCACAGTAATTTCAACATGGCACTTGAGCCATTCATTCAATGAGTATTTTAAATTTCATTTGCTTTTGAACTAAGTTCAATAATTTATAGAGTAAGTCATTCAAAGATTAATGCTCAGAAGGGAGGAAAATCACTAAACAGGAACAGAAACATATCATTTATATATATTACTGCGGCTTGGTTTGCCTGTGTTTCCGTTATAAACCTGATGTTTCTAGCATTTATAATACAGCAGCAAAAAAGTTTGCTCAGGGCTAAAACTTGAGATTGGTCTCAACTTCCCATTATTGCAATTTTTATTTTATCCTTTTCTTTCTCAAACACGATGCATCTGTCCCTGTGTTTTTAGATGTTTACATCACTACAACGCTATTAATTCCTAAAGCTCATTTCTTTTAGCTGCAATGCATCTGTCCCTGTGTTTTTAGATGTTTACATCACTACAACGCTATTAATTCCTAAAGCTCATTTCTTTTAGCTGCACAACTTTGTAGCTCGTGAATTCAAAATACACCGAATTGTCATGGATGCTGAGACTTTTCAAGATATAAAACTTACAAAGATGGTTTGAAAACACAAGTCAACGAGCGAAAAGGAAGGAGAGTTAAATGCCATGGACAGCACCTTTTGATTGAATAGTTACAAAGACAGTAATAATGCTCAAGTCATGACTAACCATGGGCTGGTCTATTAGAGGATTCCTTTATTTGGCATCTCTAGTTTGATCAGGGTACATAATTTTGTAAAATCCATATTTAGACACCCAATCTGGCTACTAATCAGTTCAGATGTTATTTATATGATAATGTGGAAGCTTTTTATTTCAAAGAGAAATTCTCAGCCCATGTGTTTTCCTTACTTGGTCATGAGCTCCTGAAGGTCAGCGACTATTCTTTATACTCTTGGTACCACGCCTGTCAACTGAGTACAGAGTTGACACTGGGGAATATTGGTTGAATAACTGAATACATGAATGTTCAGTTACAGGCTGTCACGAGCTTCTGAAGATTCTCCATTCTGAAACCCTTGAGTCACTGAGTCAGGACTTGTAGTTCATTTTCCCATAAAAGTGTAATGTAAAAGAAATTACCGGGGCACCTGGGTGGCTCCATTCAGTTAAGTGTCCCAATTCAGCTCAGGTCATGAGCTCAGGATTCATGAGTTCAGGCCCCCCATTGGGTTCTGTGCTGACCAGTTCAGAACCTGGAGCCTGGTTCAGATTCTGTGTCTCCAGCTGTCTGCCCCTTCCCTGCTCAGACACACACACTCTCTCTCTCTCCTTCAAAACTAAAAAAACATTTAAAAAAAATTTTTTTAAAGATAAATAATCCCACAACAGCTTACTTCCAACAATTACACTCTAGGACAAATCATAGAATCACTGTAATGAGAGATCTGAACTAGTTTCTGAACGAGCGCGCATCCCAGGCTGCCGATGGTCCTTTAGGTCCTGCTGAAACGATACAGATTTCACATGTTGTAAATAACTTATTCTATTGTTGGTCACCTAGCTTTACCCCCGTTTTCCTAAAATGTATTAAACCCATCTCTTTCCTTTTACTTTAAAATCCTTCATCTCCATCATCCCTTTCTAGAGCACTGAAGGTGAATCACACCAGGTTTAGGTGTGACTCAGGATATAGTGACCCCTTCAACCTTCAGACCACTGGATCTAAGCCTCGAGGCCCCTCTGACCGGGCTTGTCTGGGGCACCAGCTGTGGAAGACTGGCTCACCCGCCAGCGGCTTCAGCATCAGCTGGGGACTTGGTGGAGATGTAAGATAGAGGACCCACCCCAGAGGGACTGAATCGGGAACTCTGGGGGAGGGGTCCAGCAATCTGTATCGAATAAGCCCTCCGGGTGATTGAGTCCCCGAGTGTGGGAAGGCCGTCCGAGGGCTAACTGGAGCTTGGTCCCAGATGGAATGTTAATGTCCCATTCCTTTGGGTAGCGAGCTCAGTGGTGGCGTGTGCTCTAGCCCCCAGCTGCCAGTACGCTGCTGCCGCACGTCACCTTGGAGGTGTCAGAAGAGTTTGGTTTAAGCTTCAGACATGTAGTCCAAGGTATGACCAAATGGTCAGACATGGTGGTGGGACACGGGGGCCCTCTGGCCCAGTGTAGCCAAGCTAGCTTCAGGATGACATTGGACGCACAAAGGCTGCACATTAGAACTTTGTCATTATTTTGTAATCCCGGATAGGAAAAAATTTCAGCTGGATTTGAAACCGATTACATTTTCCTAAGAAATTTCACTATGGCGTTAATAAAAGTGCGGTTGGATACTTGAAATAGGAATTGCTGTATTTTGGTGGTTATAAAAATCGCCAAGACAATTTTTATCTCTTTGTTGGGTGAATAACGTTCCTTACTCGTCACCACCAACCATAGCGTTGAAAGCTCATCATTACAAGTTCCTGGCTAATATACCTTAGAGTCATTTCAAGGATATAACCTGACTTTTTAAAAAGTTATTGTCAAGTGAGTAAGCATAATTTTTAAGAAAATTAACAGGATTTTACTTGGAAGTTGTATACTAATTCAGTACTTAATATTTTTACTGATACTCTGATTTAATTTTCTTTGCAGTTCTTAGGCATTTTAAAAAACTGCAATAAGTGTTTTTCCAGCCCGTGGTCTCCCCGGCGTCTAGTGTGCAGGGCACCGCAACTATGTGACCCTAGGGGGAGGTGGCACTCGGCAGCTCCCCACCCTCTGCTCCCTGGCAGCCCTTCACATGCTTGTATAATTCCTTCCTTTCCTTCAGTAAACAGCCCTGTTTGTTCCTGTTGAGGCTGTTTATCTGATCTCCTTTCCAGACACCGTTCTTGTGAAAGTTCTCCTGGTTTTCATTATCTCCCAGAAAATGTGGCATTGCGAGCTGAGCACGGCTGTTCAGACAGTCATCTCCCTGGTGCCAGAACAGAAGGAATGTTCTAGGACCCATGATTCAGACGTTCAGTGCAAATGATTCCTACGAGGGGCTTTAGAAATCCCTAGAATGTAAACCCCATGCAGGCAGTGACTCTCTTTTTCATCGTTTTATTCTTGACAAGGGCAGTGCTTAGCACAGGGTACGTGCTCATTAAATAGTTGTAAAATTAAGGAATGATTAGGTGAAAGAGAAGGGGAGAAAGCGAAGGGAAGGGCTTCTGTTAACCTTTGTCTCTTGCCAAACAATCCCATTCAGGAATGTACTCAGATCACTTGGTGAGTGTGGATCACGCCACGCTGTTGTCACAACAGTGGAGGTTAGGTGGGCTCAGTGAGTGGTGACAGACACCATCCAGAGTGGCCTGTTGTCATGATACCCGCCACCGGGAAACGCAAGGGCCATTTGTACGTTAGCATCCATTAGCCAAGTCTGGCTAGTCACATGAAAAATTGAATTCTACAACTTGTTAGATTCTTTAACGATAATTAAAATGCCTTACTGACACAATGCCTTTTAATATTTACATTTATATGACCTGACACTCTTTTTTATTAAAGTTTTAATGTTTTTTATTTACTTTTGAGGGACAGAGAGAGACAGTGTGAGCAGGGAAGGGTCAGAGAGAGGAGACACGGAATCTGAAGACAGGCTCCAGGCTCTGAGCTGTCAGCACAGAGCCTGACGTGGGGCTCAAACCCACGAACAGTGAGATCATGCCCTGAGCTGAGGTCAGATGCTTAACTGACTGAGCCACTCAGGCGCCCCTCCTGTCTGCATTTTTTTAACTAACCAAATTCCTAGACCAATTTTACTATCTACTCTACTGATTCCTCCCCACCTCCCACACCCTAACTTTGTATCATCTCATTAGTTTTTTAACTTTTATCAGGTAACGTTAAACTTTAGTTTTGTAAATCATCTTAAATTATTTTCTTTTAGAACATGATGAGGTTTAAATAAATATGTAATGAATACTTGCATAACATGGACAAATGCAGCAAGAAGATTTAATGATTTTACCACAGAGTATTAATGGCCGGGTGGAAATTGCCACTTTCGATTTCTTTTTTATCAGTATTTCTCAAAATTAACTGATCTTTTCATTATGAATGGGTTTTCAGGTTGATGTTAGTGGAATAGCATTCTACTATGAAAACATTTTTCCTTAGAACTTTTATTCTTTGATGGCGGGCGACGGGTGGGGGGGGCGTTGGGAGTATTTTTCTGTTCACTCTCACTCATTAGAAGCAAGTTCATATGCTAATGCGTGCGCTTACGGGTTCCTGAAAAATGGCTAACATTTCCTGTTTCATGTATGAATGATTTGGGTGAAACCAGTCATGAAAATGAGAAAAGTTAGAGGGTTGGAGGTAGAACTCACAAGCCAGTACAGATTTTATCCAAAAAGTGGCTAAACACCCCAACAGTTTCTTTTTAAGTTCAAATACAGATCTAAGTTGTAGATTTTTGAAAATCTTTGTCTAATTACTTTTACTTACCAATGTAACTCTGCAACCCCAAAGTAAATCTAAAATCAAAGCATGAAATACATGTCGCAGTCAGTGAAGTTGCAAACAAAAATTCATAGAAGAATCAGAATTACTGGCAAAGTGGGGCGCCTGGGTGGCTCAGTCGGGTAAACTTCGGACTGTTGATTTTGGCTCAGGTAATAATCGCACAGTTCGTGAGTTCAAGCCCCACGTCAGGCTCCTTGCTCACAGTGTGGAACCTGCTTGGGATTCTTTCTCTCTTCCTTTCTGTGCCCCTTCCCCACCTTCAAGTTCTCTCTCTCTCTCCCCTCCCCCCAAAGAAATAAACTCTAAAAAAACCCCAAGAATTACTGGCAAAGTAATCCATGTTAAGGACACCAAACTACTGGACACCCAGCAAACACTCGTCTTGTATGGAGCCTGCGTCACCCTTGAGGGGAGGGACCTATGTCCTTTTCACTGCTGCTGCTTCAGACGTACCTGGTACATAAGTGCTGCATGGTTTTTGTTGGAGTGTGTGTGTGTGTGTGTGTGTGTGTGTGTGTGTACGTACACACGTGTATGCACGCATGTGTCAGTGGGTACCGTGAATCCCTGTTAAGCAGGTATTTACAGGGGCTCCTGGGTGGCTTAGTCGGTTGAACATCTGACTTTTTAAAAAAAATTTTTTAATGTGTTTTTCATTTATTTTTGAGAGACAGAGAGAGACAGCATGAGCAGGGGAGGGTCGGAGAGAGAGGGAGACCCAGAATCTGAAGGAGGCTCCAGGCTCTGAGCTAGCTGTCAACACAGAGCCCGATGCGGGGCTTGAACCCGTGAACCATGAGACCGTGAGATCATGACCTGAGCTGAAGCCAGACGCTCAACCGACTGAGCCACCCAGGAACCCTGAGCATCTGACTCTTGATTTAGACTCAGGTCATGATCCCAGGGTCATGGGCATGGAGTCTGCTCAAGATTTTCTCTCTTCCTCTCCCTCTGCCTCTCCTCCCCACTTGCATGCATTCTCTCTGTCTCTCAAAGAGGTTAAAAAAGGCATTTACAGTCTCGTTGAGGGAAATGATACAGGAAAGCGAGCAGAAGAGTTGCTACACACAGATACACCTAGTATGCAGCGTAGCTGGTTCCTGTTGTGACTGAGCTCAGGCATATCATTTAAGGCGAGGCTGGGCAGAGCAGGTACTACAGGAGGTGGGTTTGGACTTGGATCTAAAGAATAACTTGGAAGGATGGACAGGAAGAAGAAGGACATCCCAGGTACAATGAGCAAATTTAGTAAAGCACTCAGAGGGTCGTGGACCCAGCACCCATTCTTTAAGAAGAAGGTTTTGATCAGGCCAGTTGGCAGAAGGGTCTGTCTCCAGAAATGGAGATTTTTATGTGTTTCCACAATTTTGGAAAGATCTTGGAACAGAGAAATGGTACAGAGTCCCGAGCTGTGTGCCTCTCAAACTGAAATGAGCATATAGATCCCTTGGGGATCCTGGGAAAATACGGATTTTGATCTTGGTCTGGGGTGGGGCCCAAGACTACCTTTATAAGAAGCTTCCAGGTGATTCTAATGCTCATGTTGCAAGGACAGAGTACTATTTTAAGAAGATTTATATGACAATAGTGATTGGAGGGACATGACAGTGCTTCATCTAAGTAGGGTCACGGAGTCAAAGAGGAACCTTAGGATAATCAACTAGTCCATTTCCTTACATCGCCATCGATAAACCAAAGTGAAAAAACAAAACAAGAACTTGGTGTCTAAAGGTTCCTATAGTGCGGGCAGGACCGGAACTCAGTCCTCCCAGTTGCCACTGGGTACCTTCTCCTCCCCTTGACAGTGGTGGGGAGGTGTATGTGAGGTGCAGGATTGCAGAGAAGCTGATGCCTTGGGAGTGGAATGGGGTGGCCGGACGCAAGAAACCTTGTGAACAGAGGAGCAACAGCTCCTCGAAGCTGATCCGCTGGGGAGTGAGGTGACTCCCAAGGAAGTGTTGAGGTTTACGTCCTGGTAAAATGAACAGACACTGCATTGTTCGGCCAGAATGGAGAAGTAAGTCAGACAGGAGGGGAGCAGACTTGGCCACTTGGGAGATTCCACAACTTCATCGTCTTCTTGTAAAGTAATAAATGCCACACGAGTTTTTAAATCCATCACAGGCAACAACTTTCCCCAGCAATTTAGAACGCCTTCCCTCCATTAACGGAACGCATCAGTGATGGTCTGTGTATTGTAGGCTCAGTGTTGAGTGTTGCCAGGCGTGCGGTCTGTCGCCTTTCCACCGACTCCTTCCTGTGTGGAGGAGGAGACCTTGGCGCTCAGCTCAGCTGATAGGCGCATGATTGTTTTCCTCTGCTTATGGAATAAGAGAGGGATTTATCCCACCTGCTTTTCCAGCTGTAAAGTTCATTTGGCTTCCATCACTGGCAGCACTAAGGGCGGGAGGAGTGTGGATTTCCACAAGAAGGGGGAAACACGGTGAGAGTGTGGATAAGGGTGTGATATTTGTTTTCCAGGACCTCCTGCTGCCCACATGGGTTGTTGACTGTGGTGTATCACACGGCGCAGCCAGAGCCTTGGTTTTATGTCCCCCCAGGCCCTGTCAGCGAGATGACAGGTGTGCCTGTGCGTGCACATTCCACGCAGGTGGAAACACACACACACGTGTTCACATATTTTGGTTTTGGCTTTGGCAAACTACTGATTTCATCTGGAAACTTCGTTCCTTTTTTTGTTTCAGTGTTAGACATAATAAACATTGAGGGGTTACAATTTCCAGAGCTCTTCCCAAGTTGGTAAGAAATAAATGTGAGGTTCCCCTCTACCGACTAACTTTTTATCATCTGATTCCTTTGTTAAACTGTATGGAACTATAGTTTTGCCTCTTTCATCCAAATAGGAATGTGAGATGATTTCCAAAATCATTACTGACCTTCACTATTAACCAGAAAATGCATGCGTAGTTACCTGTGATACCGTTGTCCCAAATTTTAACACCTCATGGAAGTATTTTAATATAGAGCATGACCTAATTTGAGAAATTTAAATTTCAGTATTTCTTGAGACGTTTCTTGGTTTAGCTGTTGGGGTACAACTAAAATTATTGCCAGTTTTAATTTTTCGAAGCCTGTACTATGTCTTTAGAACTATCTAAAAGCAGTATATGTTTGACAAATATGTTAAAGCTGAGGAAAGTGGTCTTTGCAGATGTAACCCTTGGTTTATAAGGAATCTGTCAGATCTTTTCTTATACGTTTATGAACATCTACATGTTGATAATTTAAAAACATGTATGACTTTTGAAGATTGTGCTTTTTAAGCTGATCTTATATGGGAAAAAAAATAAGGTAATCCAAGACTATATGTTTGTAAAAAAAAAAAAACAGTAAACATAGGTAATTGCTATTAACACTTAATGTATAACCTCTCTAGCTTTTCCTTGTGCGTGCCTATACATACATACATACATACATGCCCATATGTTGGGCTATATTTATAATTTAGTTTCCACCGCACTGCTTCATTAACTTGGGAGGTTTCCTTAAGCATTTTTAGTGTACAGACTCACTACAGGTTTGTAATGTTTAATGACACCTGTATGTCATTTAATAACATTCTTAACTAAGGGATGCGGATGTGGCTTAATGATGAGCAGTTTAATCATGGATCAAATTCCATGCATTCACTTTATCTTAAAATTTATTTTTAAAACATTTGATGAAGTTATAATACCCTAACTTAGAATTATAGGTTCATGTTCAGCCACCATGATTGCATGGCCCCCCTTGATGCTCATATGGAACACAGACTAAATTGTGGAGTTATATCTCACTAAATACTCCTCAGAATTCTTTGTCAAGTGCAAAGTCAATGAGCATATCATACTCCACAAGTATTAGGGATATGTTTGTACTTGGGAAACAGTAGTGAATACTGTCCTAATGAACTTTTTAACTGTGCTCAACTTTTTTTTAAGTTTGTTTATTTGGAGTGAGTGAGAGAGAAAGCACACACTCAGGGGACGGGAGGGAGAGAGAGAATCTCCAGCAGGCTCCACACTGTCAACACAGAGCCTGACATGGGGCTTGAACTCAAGAACTGTGAGATCATGACCTGAGACAAAATCAAGAGTCAGATGCTTAACTGACTGAGCCACCCAGGTGCGCCTGGCTGTATTCAGTTTTGAAAACATTTCTTCATTTTCTTTTGCAGCATTCAAGTGGAATATATAAATTAGTTGAATACACTTTTTTTCCCCCTGCAATGACCTAAAAATGTTCTCCAGTACGAGGAAAGAGTCAAATTATTGGTAATTGACCATTTACTCAAGATTGAGTCATAGGACCTAAGAAAGCCTGATTACTAAATCTTAACATTAAAAATTCTGATACTTCATGAAATGGTATCTGGGATTTTCTTGAAGTTAAAATGGACAGAGCCAAGGCATGTGTGAAAGGTATAGATGAAACAGAATTGATGATGAGCAGATAATTGTTGAAGCTGGGTAATTCTCTTTACTTTTGCATATTTGAGATTTCTATAATAAACTGAGCTTAGCACTTAATTTTTTTTTTTTTAGCACTTAATTTTTTTAAAAATAGGCTGCAGTTCAGCATGGAGTTTGAACTCATGATCCTAAGATCAAGAGTCGCATGCTCTACCCACTGAGCCAGCTAGGCACCCACTATTAACAAGTTGAAACAAGAGAGGTCATAATTGTAGCCTAAACCATTGTGATATTTCAACCTTCAAGTGAGAGGTTCAGGTTGAAATAGACTGTCAAGATGTGCTACTGGAGTAAACTCTAAAGATCACAAAAGAACCCTAATGGACATTGGCACGAATACGTAAATCTCGTCTGATTCCTTATTTAGGAGACTCAGGGTGAGCTCCCATCTCCCTGGCAGTCAGTGTGGCGGACTGATTTCCCAAGCGGGCCATAGTGATACCTCCCGACCTAGGGAGGCTACCACGTGACTGACACTCCTCAGGGAGTTGGGGGTTGTGTACTCTCTTGCACCTGGGCGAGCGTGTAATTCCAGCACAGGTGATACTGCACAAGGCTGTGTTAGACAACGTACACAACTTCTGCCTGGCTCTCTTGGTATGTCTGGTTTCTCTTGAACCCCAATGTCCAGCTTGGGGGGTGGGTGGGGAAGATAAGCAGTTTCAGATAGCACCCACCCCCCTGCTTAAGTGCCAGCTGTTAGCCAGCATCAGCCCCCAGACATGTGAGCGAGCAAGCTTCCTAATGATCACAGCTCCAACCATCCAGTCACCACCACCTTTTGAACCTTCCAGCCAAGTCCCCAGACACCGTAGCACAGCGACAAGCCTCTTCTGCTTCCCCTCTCTGATTTCTTACCCGCAGAATCTGTGAATGTGATAAAATGCTTGTGGGTTTATGTGACTTCAGTTTGGGATGATTTGTTACACAGCAGTGGTAACTGGATCAGTCAGCACATGTTATTGAGGAGAATCTTCTTTCTCAGTGATACCGCTTTCTAGAACGTGTCCAAAAGGTGTTTATCACTCAATGACTGTCTTCAGGTTATTCATAAATTTTACTCGTTCTGTCAACATGATGACTTCCAAAGCATGAGTTGTATTGTGGATCATCAGTTGTTCCCCAAATAAAATGGTTTGCAGCTGGGCCGTCAGGGGCATTGATTCTTACTCTACCCTCCTCCTTCATGAGGACTGCCTTCCCCCCTTTGTCCTTCCCCTCTCTCTTCTTCTCCCCTTTCTCCTTTCCCCTGCATCAGGACTGTCTTGTCCTGCTATAACTCTAGAGCCATGCCTCCCCCCTCGCCCCCCTTACACTGGGTGAATTGGGAGCAGAGAAGAGGGCAACCTAATCTGTAGGCAGGGAAGGGGAATGTCAAGGAGCCTGTCTCTGCCCGTTTTGATCCGAATCCCGGCTTCTTTACTCTATAAGCAACACCCTTTGTTGCTGCAGACATAGCTGGCCTGCTTCTGTCTGATTCTATCACACTTTCACTTTACATTGTGTCATTTAAAGAGAAAAACCCAATTTTTTCCAGTGATAAACAGAATTAAAGGCGTCCAGCACTTTTTCAGGTGATAGGATACATCTACCAAGACTTTATTCATAGTCTGCACATGAGTGTTTTATGCAGGTGTATGGCATAAACTTTAACTCTTATTGGCAAAGTTGCATTTCTCAAGTTTGATCGTGGGTCCACAGGAGTTTGCTGTTATCTTTTATTATATATTTCTCTAGGTCTTAAATATTTAATAGTATTCACACATACCCAACAGTAATGAGTACTCTTCTGTACCTCTGTCACTGATACCACGTGACGGCCGTCAGGGCCATACTAATGGAATGTTGCCAGTGTTCCGTTCTGTTTGCCATCATACATAGGTCTCAACTTAGTGGG
Source organism: Mungos mungo (assembly GCA_004023785.1). Lineage (NCBI taxonomy): Eukaryota > Metazoa > Chordata > Mammalia > Carnivora > Herpestidae > Mungos > Mungos mungo. The sequence goes on from PISW01000189.1 coordinate 44,859, forward strand.
TAACGTTACGTGCTTCTCTGTTGTGTAATATTTTTACTGTAGGGTGTGTTTGCTCTAAGAAATGCCTTTTAATGATGACGGTAGTCTTTCCTTGAGAGTTGAAATTATTACGATTTGCTCTCAAAATCCTTACTTTGTTGTATGCTTTCGGGGCGGTGGGGGTTGGGGGCAGTAGAAACATCAGTGCACGAGATCTGTGTAACATCTCCTGTTCCTCAAACGGCAGGTGTTCCGCACGAAAACATTATCTGGGCCCATTATTTTAAAGGAATAAGTTTTAGTACATTCTACACCAAACTACATCCCCAACCAGTTTCCTAAGAAGTCCCCGAAATACAGTCTATTGTTAGTAACAAACTAACATGCAAAGATGGATTATGTAGAGTGTCACTTCGTGATGAGTTTATATTTAGTGTGGTTGTTAACAAGCCCTGTTTTGTATGCAGGAAAAGGTATATTTTGTATAATGTACCATAAATGTTATGTTTATGATATGGGGTAACAAATGATGCACTCAACACATAAAAAATTTATTAGGAAAAATGCAGATAAAAATATGCAATAAAAGCAGGTAATTCCCTACCATAGACCATTGCCTAGTGAGGTAGAGACTTCGAACTTGAAGAACAGTTAAGAATGGAGGCGAGGAGGAGTGTTGAATTAGACGGTTTTTTTTGCGTTGACGGGAATGGAAGGGCGTGCCGGAGTTGGGTGTTGAAGGGGCTCCTTCAGAGAAAATTTCAGAGGAAATAATAGAGGTCTGCCGTCATTCTGAGATTCCCTCACAGAGTCTGAACAGGAGGATTTAGGTTGAAAGAAATTGCAAACTATACCTTTGCTTTTTTCTTCCTGCTGCTTAAGTTTGTAAATTTCTCTATGTGATGCTGAGTGGTTAGGTATCGGGGCATCATGACTGGCCCCTGAGTACCAGAAACCTCCCAAATACATCTCTCTCCCATTGATTACACCTGAATCTGACGTCCTACCGATTGGACTAGGAATGTAACTCCAACATCTCCATACGTTGCTTTGTAAAAATGGTGCATCAGGGCTCAGACAGAAATGTAAATCTGTCCATTATGAACAAAGGTGGCAATAAAAGTCAAGAGGATGTTAAGAGAAGTTTGATGAGGCTTTACAGCTCTCTGGTAGTTTTTCATAACAAATAAGGTCCTGGGACTGAGGGCGAGGGGGTCACCAGGCCATTCAAGTACTTTTCTCTTTCGATCAACTTGCCCAAAATCACCCTGTTCTCAGACTGCCCGTCCCAGCACGTTCATTTTATAGTCGATCTATGTCCTGGGTTCCTGTTACTTATTCACATTTAGAAATGTACAGAGTTATACTTATTTCATTACTGTGTTTTTAAAATATTGGCCTACTTTGGCAATCATGCTAGTAATGAAATTGGTAACTTTAATACATTGAACATTTAGATGCAGTGACAATTCCTGATTTGAGATGATCTGCTCCCATATCCTGAATGTCGGACTCACAGAACAATTTTCACATGGGATGTGTGCGATCCTAAAGAATATAAAGATTATTAAGAACACAATAGGATTATTGGAAAACATCAATAACCTGGCCTTTCAAACTTGTTAGTGGTATTTCTCCTTTCTTCCTTCAAAACTGCCTGTTGCCCTGAAGACTTGATCAGCCGGGGACCACCCTGGACTCTGAACCACACGTTGATGAGGACGTCTACATTAGCACCTAGTCAGATTTGGAATTATTCTGTTTGTGAGAAATATCAGTGTGGTGCTCTGTGCTCTGCTTACTAGTACAGCTCTGATTTTCCCATAGTTTATTCTAACACTTCCTGTAGTGTGATTTTCCTATTTTGCTGCTGATGCTTATTTTAATATATTCTTTTCATCACAAGTAAGTGGTTTACCTCTCTCTCGTTTTTTCCTCCAAAGGGGAAATGGAGGGTTTTTCCCCCTTCTGTTTTAGAGAGAAGTGGGGGGCGGTGGGAAGGGCAGAGGGAGAGAGAATCTCTAGCAGGCTCCGTGCACGCCCAGCGCTGAGCACTACTCGGGGCTCGATCCCACGACCCTGGGATCCCGACCTGAACGGAAATCAAGAGTCAGACACTCAACCCACTGAGTCACCTGGGTGCCCCAGGAAATGGAATTTTTAACTATAAAATGGTTTTATCTCTAAAATGATTCAATTCCTTTTTTTTTATGATTGATAACTTTTGATAATGCCATACGTTTATTTCATCTATTAACTGGATGCCGAGAGTTTTTTTGTTTTGCTTTGTTTAATTTCCAGCTAGGTCAATTCATTTGTATTACAGGAGCATGCTGATTTCTAAGGCTCCAGGATGATAGCAAGTTAGCTTTCCATGGAACTTCCTTAAAACACTTCCAACTAGCCCTACGTTATGAAACACTCTGAGTACATGTAGAATTTTGAAAGCAGACCACAACTCCAGTATTACCGAAAAACAAACTGACCACAGATGGCTCTCAGTAAATCGTGTCCCAGTGATGGTCTAATCACATCGAGAGAGTTACTTCTCCAGTCCCCGTCAGTGCCCTTCAGTCAGGCAGCGCTGGTTTCTTCTGCAGTAAAACTACCAGCGGAGTCAAGCCGTGGAGTTTGGAAAACAGTTCCGTTGTAAGACTATAAAGTTCTCATTTTTAAAACCCTTCAGTTTTTCCAGAAAACCCGTTTATCTCCACCGTCTCCTCCCACCGCATCCTAGCGTTTCCCAAATCCCCCCGTCTCTTCTTACACATCTATTTGTCTTTCTGGTGTATGCCACGTTTGGAAGTCGCATTAAACCAGCATCTGTTTCTCTTTTAGGAGAAACCTGATGCCAGCCCCACGTCACTTCAGCTGCGGTCCGAGATCGAAGTAAGCACAATGACTTTAATCATCTATTTTTGCTTCTGCCTTTTTTTTTTTTAAGTGATATTCTGTACAAATCAGATGAAGTCTGCCACTCCGGCTCACACTGACGCTGTGCCTCTTTTCTCCTAGGAGTCGCTTGGCTTCTGTAGTGCCGTGTCAACACCAGAAGTGGAGCGAAAGTAAGTTTCCCTCCTGCCTGGCATGGGGATTCGGAAGAAGGTGTCTCTTAGGTCCATCGTAGTGGAAGTCAAATGGGTGATCATGTTGTGTATGTGCTATGGGGCACGATGTCATTTTCCTCGCATGGGGTGTGTGTGTGTGTGTGTGTGTGTGTGTGTAGGTGGATAAGCGTGTATTTTGTAATTTATTGGTGACGCCTAACGATTCTGCAAAGAGTTACTGGTTTCACACTGCTTATTGTGAGTGAACCCTAAATAAATACCTGGAAATGGGCATGGAGAAAGGGTTTCGTCTTTTATAGCAGTTTCTGATACAGGACGAAAGTCCTAAAGAAGCATAAGACAAAAAAACAATATATTCCAGAATAAAACAGTGACTGAAAACCCCATCTCTTGCACCTTGCTTTGGTGGGTGACCTTAGAACAAGAATAAATGCTTGTGACCAAGGATGGCAAATGCTCACTTACCTTTCCCGTTGAGGGTAATATTTTTACCTCTTCGTCCTGACTTGGACCCTGTAATCTTTAGTCTCATAGGAGATAATTCTGTGTTACATTTTATACTGCCAGGATTTCTTTTAGGCAACCTTGAAAAACCAAAACAAAGCAAGTGGCTTTTTTTTTTTTTATGGTTGTTGTTGTTTTGTTTTCTATAACCTTTCCTTTTTCTTCTCTATTCCATCATAATTACACTAGAATGTTCTATTTATGATCATCTGAGGTAAAGACGTTTTAAGAAAGGGCTCATCTTTAAACAGACCCTTCCTCTGGCACGGAGCCCCTTACACGGGTTTGTGCCAAGAGAAGCAGAGAAGTGGTTTCGGAATAAAGTATTTCTGGAATGAAAGCACACGTTGGGAGAGCGTGTGTGTGCTCTACAGCCCCGCCCCGCCTGATCCGTCCACGTGTGTGCGGCTGCAGGAGGGAGGCTGCGTTGCCCACACTTCAGTTCTCAAGGGGCTGAGCAGATTTCGTTCAGTCAGGACTGAGGTGCAAGCCAAGGCCATTGCCCACTCAAGGTTAGAGGATCAATGTGCAATTAACTCGAATCTCCTTTGGTTTTCGTTGCATGTAACCCCCTAGCAACTCAGTGTGGAGGCGGAAGTAGCTTGGGGACTTGGGTTGACATTGATCTGGAAATTGGAGGTATGATGGCTGTACATGAAGTTGAGCGTGGGCAGCCGCGTTGAGTTGATGGACCGGAGGTTCTTCTGACCTCGTTCGCTACCTATTTCCGCATGATTCAGGCTGAGAACTCAGGTGTTCTTTCAGAATCCGAGTCCTTCAGGAAGCAAGAAACGTTTGCCTTTCCTCCAAAGAGGAAGTGACTCACCAGATTCGTACCAATCTTAGGCTGGGCATTCTTCCCCTCAATTATGGGTAGTCATTCTTTCCGTGTTTATATCCTTTGCTTGGTAAAATGTGACATGGCTTTTGTGGCCAAGAGAGACTCACAGCCTTCTTGGAGGGTAACAAAACGTTTTGAACACACAACACACACAACACACAACACTGTTGACAGCCCCAGCCTCTCCATCTGTAATACGGCCATTTTGCTTCTGTTCTTTTCAATGTTTTACTTAAACGTACGTGTTTCTAAGTAACTTGAAAGTTTTAATCCATTTTGTCCTATATTTCCTTGTTAATGGTTTTTAAAAACTATGGTACCCTTTTTTTCCTTTCTTTAAAAAAAAACTTTTGAAAAATTTTAAACTCCCATAAAAGTTATAGGAATTGTGCAATGAACTTCAATATAACTTTTATTTAGATTTACCAGTTTGCATGCTCTTAGTCTTCCTCCCAGACACACACACACACATGCGCGCGCGCGCGCACACACACACACACACACACACACAATCGTAAATTATGACTATTGCAGAACTATTTGAGAATAAGTGACAGACTCTGTGACCCTCACTCCTTGGTGCATCAGAATGTATCTCCTCAGGACAAGGACATTCTCTCACAGAACTCCACAATATAATTACCAAAGAGAGGGATTTTAATAACAATTTTCCTCATACGCAGTTCATGTCCCGGTTTCTCTAATTGCTCCAAATAATGTTTCTTTATAGCATTTTTTCTTCAATCCAACCCTTAAAAAAATTACTCATCACATTTGCATGTCCCCTCTCTGGTCATATTTAATCTTAAAGGATTTCTTGACCTTTCTTTGTCATTTATCATACTGATGTGTTTTTTTAAGAGGGTGGACTAGTTGTTTTGTGAAATAGTCTTCCATCTGGGCTCCTTTTTAGGATTCAGTTAATGCATGTTTGATGTTTTATTTTTCAATGCACTGCATCATGACGTCAGTTTATCCCATTGTTGGCGAGACTAATTTTGATCATTCGACGAAGGTGATGTCCATCAAGTTTCCTCTGAGAAGTTACAATTTTCCATTTCCAGTTAATAAATACTTGTTGGGGAGATAACCTGAGGCCTCGTAAATGTCTTGTTCCTCATCAAACTCTTACCTGATGGTTTTAGGTTCTCTCAGTGATTGGTGCCCAGATCAGTTTCTATGGTGATGGTTACAAAATGATGATACTTGAGGCGCCTGGGTGGCTCAGTCAGTTGAGCATCCACTCCTGATCTCGGCTCAGGCCATGATCTCACAGTTGGTGGGAGTGAGCCCCCTGTCGCACTCTGTACTGACAGCCCGAAGCCTCCTTGGGATTCTCTCTCTCTGCCCCTCCCCTGCTTGCACACTTATGCTCTCTCTCAAAATAAATACATAAAACTAAAATAAAAATGATGATACCTATTCTGAAGTTGATCGTTATCTCGGATTAAACCCTCCAAAAGGTTTTTTTTTTTTTAATAACATGGACCCTCTAGATCAAATTATAATCTGAGTACTTTTGTTTCTATTGAATTATTTGTATTTTTGTGCTTGAATATGTGCTATTCTTTAGACTCACATGCTTGCTGGTAGTTTTGTAAGCCCTGGAGGATGACCTGGCAAACCAGTTGGTTGTGTCTGGTTAGTGTCCGCAAAGTATCTGCCAACCCAAACAGCGTTCTGAGTCAGCAGTGTTGTTTTGTGGGCAGAAGTTTTCCTCTGCTTTGTATTCAAAAGGCAAGAGAAGTCAGTAGACCAAAGTGGGCAAATCCTACAGCAGCCCACCCTTGAAGCGGAGGCCTCAATGACAGGAGATAACGTGAGGGTTTGGGGGCGTCCAGTGATTGGCCCTTGTGGCTCCCACTGTCCAGACCCTCAGCACAACTTTCTCCCTCCTCCTGCCCCAGTTAAAACCTGAGCTCAGGAAGGTATTAGGTGTTATTATAATGCAAATACCTGGTTTCTAAAAAATACATCACCATCCTGCATGATGCATGGATGGATGGATGGATGGGTGGGTGGGTGGATGGATAGATACATGGATGGATGGGTGGTCGGCTGGCTGGCTGGCTGGACAGATAGACAGGAGAAACATACATACATAGATAAGAACAGACCTGCCCCCTCCAGTTTGACAAAGGCTTCATTCATCTTTATTTTCTTACAGTCTATCTGGTCTCTCTATATGCTTTCACTGGAAATAAAATTTAAAAAGGCCAAGGGAGCTTTCATTTGAACCTCTTCTATTTATATCCATTTACACTGTCAATTGATGAGATTGCTGCTTTATGACGCCAATCTTAGATTTGCATCGACTGGCTAAAAACCTGAACATTAGTTAAATTTTTGAAACTCACCAGTTAATCTCAAGAATAGAGATCAAGAGTTTGTTGCTGGGAACATTCTTTATGACTGTACCTGTTGGGAATGCATTTAGCCACAAATATCAGAAAATATGACATGAGGCAGCTTAAAAAAAATAGTGTTCCTCTGATGCATCCTTGTTCCGGGCGGAGGCCTAGGGCTGACCCCGTGGCTCAACTCAGCCTTCCCGAACCCGGATTATATCGGTTGTTCTTGCTGTCGGCCTCCTGGTTTTCCAGTGGCCGTGGCCTCTTCCAGGTGGGAGGGAGAAACAGGAAAGAAGGTAAACGGGCAAAAAACCACAGGCACACCCTTTAAAAAGCTTTTCCTAGAAACCCCGTCCCTCACATTCCAGTTTGTGTCACTCATTTCACGCAGCAGCTGTCCCACAAGCACTGGCTTTCTGTGGAGGACCCTGTTCGGGGCGCCAGGGCGGGTGATGCCGACATGCGCTGCACGTAGGGGGTGGAGTAAATCATTTGTGTGCTTTAGATGGTGCCACGGAGAAAAGCGAAGCAAAGAAAGGGAGCCCAGAATTGGGGCACAGGGCCGCCATTGCTATAGGAGAGTTTGGAGACATGCATGGTGTTTTTTGTTTTTTTCTTACATCTATCTATCTATCTATCTATCTATCTATCTATCTATCTATGTACTTATTTATTTATTTGAGAGACAGAGCACAAGCCGGGGAGAGGCAGAGAGAGAAGGAGACATAATCCTAAGCAAGCTCCAGGCTCTGAGCTGTCTGCACAGAGCCCGATGCAGGGCTCCAACCCACAAACACAAGATCATGATCTGGCCCAAAGTTGGACACGCAACTGACCGAGCCACCCAGGCACCCCGACATGCATGTTTTTTGCTGACCCCCTTACTGCCCTGAACAAAATGGGTGTCTGAGGGAAGGAGGGAGACTAGACATTGGGTAGAAGACTAGCAGTATTTTCCATGATAATTGAGACTTTCATTTGTATGTGTATACATCAGAACAGTAATCTGCAAATTAGCTGGATGTCTAATAAATAAGCTGTGTGTTTGGATGATTTATATTCATTACTTCAAGGAAGCCAACTGTGGGGGAGCCCATCTGGTTATTTCTAGGCGTGTATCTAGATTGGAAGTGTCTTTACAGGGTTGGTTCGTATGGACTATAAGTTGGAAAAGAAAAAATAGGAAATAGTAGGTAATGTTCGTTGAGTGTTAAGTATGGGCCAGGAACTGATCTAAACACTTAACATTGGCTTATTTAACACAACAACCCTGTGATGTTTGCTATGATATTATTCCTATTGCCGAAGGCAGAAACCGAGACACAGAGAGGTTAAGATACGCAGCTAATTAAGTGGCACAGCCTGGGTTTATCCCATTTGAGAGCCCAGGCTCCTAAGCATTCCGCTATAATTCCAGAGTACTTATAATTGCATTGCTTATGTAGATAGAGAGGTTAGGGGCAAACGGAGTTCATTGCCTTTACATAAATAGCAGCAGTTAACACCTACCCTCCAGTGGTCCTCTTGGAAGGAGAGGCAAGTTCACTCTCATTCTGAGAGAAGCTGTCGCAGTTATTTATTTACAGAGGCAGGAGGGTCCAAAATAAATCTCAGAACGTCACCTTTGCCAATGTTTAGAAGCTCTTTTCTACTAAGTCTTTCACCAGAGTTGAAAACTCACTGATTCAGTTTCACTTTCTTTCATTACCTATGACTACACTTGAACTGTTTTATGGTGAAAAAGTCCAAAAAATATATCGCATGATGGAAGAGGACGATAAAGGAGGGCAAGCCAGTGGAGCGGTGTTGCGTGGTCGGACGAACGAAACGGACGGAATCTGGTTTATAGATGCTCTATGTGAGCGTTCACTTCATTGGGACACCGCTTCACCCTTTCACTCTCAGATTTGTTTCATCGAGGTAGCTGATTGCTCTTTGGACAGGGCGTCAAGTTTACTTTCCTCACCCCACCCCCACCCCCCGAAGCCGCCTCCTTTAACTCTTTGTCATCAGGGAAGAGGCCCTGCTTGTGTTCCCTGTGTTCCAGTTGCTTCTCTCCCTCTCTTCTGGCCCTGTGGACTCCTTGAGTCTCTCATCTTGCCTTCTCCCTCACTATCGGCCTCTGCCCGCCTGTCCACCTCCCTCATCTTTCAGCCTGCTCTCCAGGCAGGCTCCTGGGATTGCCCAGATCGGCCCTGTGCTCCCAGGGCATGGCGATTCTCAGAGATTGCTGCTCCTTCCAGTGGGGTGCCCCGTCCCCCACTCTCTGAGCATCCTCCGCATCCCCCCCCTTCTCTGGGCAAGCCCCCATCACAATTAGAATTCCAGCCCTAGTCTCCTCCTAGAAGTCTTTCCTAATTCACAGAGTTGGGGTACCATGTCCTGCTGCTGGGCTCTGGAACCCCACGCTTCCCGGCTCCTGTGACAGTGGACCTCGGGTACAGGTGCATGTGTATGTATGTACATTCGGGGGAGGGGTCACCTCCCTCTCTGAACCCGGGGTCTTTCACATAAAAGACTTCCAGTGATGTTGGATAAATGAGCAAGTGGGTGAGTGTCACAACCGTGCCTCGTTCTTCTCCATCCCGTAGAAGGCTTCTTGCCGTTCATGCAAACCATAAGCTGACTTCCCCCCCAGTTACTGACCTTTGCCCAGGAGCCTGACTCCTCTCCTTTCCGGAAATGCCTGCTGAGGTCAGTGCTGCAGCAGTAACCCACCCAGGGGCCCCCTTTTGCACTCGCAGAGCCTTGTCGGGTTGGTCACTGCTGCTTTCCCTCGGGTCCAGCGTGTACCTTCGCCCTTGGGGTCTGTCACCTTGCATGTTCCAATTTCTCCTCACTTGATTCCCACTCCTGGTGGTTCCCTTTTTTACTGCCCATTCCTTATCTTTGGAATTTCCCAGGGAGTCTTTATCCCACCTGCAAGCTCTCCGCAGGTGCCCACACCCAGGGCTTTGACTTCTTGTCCCTAGGCACCCACTTGTCTCGGGGCCCCATTTCCTGATCTAGTGACCTGCCTGTTGCCACAACTTGGTGGATGTCTGCTCATTACTGTCACTGTCACCCCAGATGCGCGATCCTACAGCAGAGCCCCTCACTCCCTCTTTACCCTCCTTCTCACCTCTTACAACCTGCTCTTTGATCATACATCCTTTTTTCTATCCTTGGGACCACTTTTCAGCACTTCACACAGCCTTGGCATTGTTATCTGTTGCTTTTCTTCCATCATTCTAAAACCTTAATTGTGGAATTGTGGAATTGGCTTCTCTTTCTATAACTTTTCCTGTGTTTCCTTCTTTTTTACCTTCACTACTGTCAGGACGCTCTTTTCATGAACTAGGAAAGTGTATTCAGGAAATGACCCCCAGATCGGTCTCCCTCAAGTACAGTAAGGCCACACTGCGCCATGAGGGGATGCAGGGATCTCCCCAGTGACACCTGTAAACTAGGACCTGCGCATGCTTGCACTTTGATCAGAATGCCCCCAGTCCGCCCACCTCTGTAGCCTTACCTCCCACCGCCAGCCCTCAGCCTCGCCAAAGCCTCTCATCTCCGAGATGCCTCCTGGGCTGTTCGGAGCTCATACCTTGAAGGCATCTCCTCCCTTTAAGTGCCTTCTCAGTCTCTTCAGTGGCCATATTCTCTCCACCCATGGAGATCTCGTGTGTAGTACCAGGTAGCATCATGATCATCAAAACGCTTACTGGTATATTTCTGTCATTGGACACTGTGCTAATCACTGTACTGTATTTTGTCATTTAATCTTTCGTGGACTCATTGAAGTGTGTACTATTTTTGAGAGTAATTAGCTTGTCTAAGGTTTCAGAGCTAGAGACCAAAAAACCTTATCCAGTCTGACTGCCATGATGGCTTTGGGGTTAAGATGTCCTGCCTGATACCAGACTCTCTGGGTTCAAATCCAGGCTGTTTGTTACCTGGATCTTTGTGTCTGTCATTTCCACAACTATAAAATGAGGACGCTCTGTACGGTACATACCTCACTTAATAAGCTCTCCAGCACCTAATAAGTGCTCAGTAAACTTGTCTGCCATGTATGTCGTCCGGTCCAAATTCATGCCCTTGCCTGGGGCTCTAGCTTTGTGTAATCCTAATCCTTCCATGCCTAGCATGATCACGCGCTCCTGGAGGCTAAGAGCTCATGCTCTTCCTCTCTTTGAATTTTCAGTGTCCAGAAGACTAGTTTTCACAGAGCAAGTGCTCATTAAATACTTGCATTAAAATCACTGATTGTTCAGTTCTTTGAAATAGAGTTAAAACTGGATTGTCCCCAGGACTGGAATTCCAGAAGATGTACTTTACTCTCTCCTATTATCCAGCATGCATCAGTGTCTCCTTAAACCAATAACAGTGTAATAAGAGGCAAGTGCTTTCTGATGGTGAATATCCACATTTTCTTAATTTTTTTTTTAAAGTTTATTTTTGAGAGACAGCACAAGCAGGGGAGGGTCAGAGAGAGAGGGAGACACAGAATCCGAAGCAGGCTCTGGGCTCTGAGCTGTCAGCAAAGAGCCCGAAACAGGGCTAAACCCACAGACTGTGAGATCATGACCTGATCTAAAGTCGGACACTTAACTGACTGAGCCATTCAGGTGCCCCAGAATATTCACATTTAAAAGACACCTCTTAAAACATCTTCGGGGCGCCTGGGTGGCTGAGTCTTGATTTTTGGCTCAGGTCATGATCCCAGGGTTGTGAGATCAAGTCTCTCTTAAGATCTCAATCTTAAGATTCTCATTCTCTGTCTCTCTCTTTCTCTCCCTCCCCCTTCTCCCCCACATCCCTCTCCCCAGCTCACTTGCTCTCTCTCTCAAAATTTTTTTATACATGTAGTATAGAAATAGTAGCTTCCACAAATCCCCACATCTGTATCTAAGGGCTGTTCCCCTCCCCACACTCCAAATTTGTAATCTTGTTCAATTCTCCTCAGATTTTTTCCTCCTCTGTTAAATAGAAATGACAGACCAGGGGCACCTGGGTGGCTCAGTCAGTTAAGTTCAGGTCCTGATCTCACAGTTTGTGGGGTCAGGTCTCGAGTTGGGCTCCGCACGGAGTGTGGAGCCTGCTTGGGGTATTCATTGTCTCTCTCTCGCTCTGGCTCTGCCCTTCCACTGCTCATGCGTGAGCTCTCTCTCTCTCTCAATATAAATAAACTTAAAAAAAAAAAAGAAATGGCAGACCACATATTACCTTCAGATAAAGGTACAACACTGAGAAATGCACACAAAATACAGTTTTTTAAAAAGTCCTTAAAACTTTTAACACCTGCAGTTTTGTGGGAAAGTACATTTATTTTATTTTTGGTAATAAGTTCGCCGAGATATAATTCACATACCATATGACTCACCCATTCAAATGATATAATTCAGTGGTTCTTAATATAGTTACAGTTTTGTGCCTGTCCCCACAACTTGAGAATATTTTTGTCAATTCATTAAGAAACCCTGCACCCTTTAGCCGTCGCCTCCAAGTTCCTCCATTTCTCTCACCCCTGAACAACCCACTAATTGAGTTTCTGTTTCTATAGATTTGCCTATTCCGGACATTTCATGGAAATGCAGTCACATGTGGTTTAAGGGACCATTTCACTCGGCATCATGTTCTCAAGGCTTATCCGCATTCAGTCCTCTTGTTATATGAATGTGTCACATTTCATTTATCCACTTACTGATCGGTGGACACTTAGGGTTGTTTTGACTTTCTGGCAATTATGAGCAGTGTCGCTGTGAACATTTCCTACAGGTTGATGTGTGGTCACCTGTTGACTTGTGTTTAAATCTGCTTTATCCAGATACAGTGTACGTGCCACATAAGTCACCTATTTATTGAAAGTATATGACGGGGGCACCTGGTGGCTCAATCCGTTGAGCATCCGACTTCGACTCAGGTCATGATCTCACGATTTCTGGGTTCGATCCCCGCATCGGGCTCTGTGCTGACGGTCCAAAGCCTGGAGCCTGCTTTGGAGTCTCTGTCTCCCCCTCTCTTTGGTCCTCCTCCATTTGTGCTCTGTGTCTCTCTGTCTCTCAAAAATAAATAAATGTTAAAAAAAAAAAAAAAGGAAAGTAGATACCAGTGGTGTTTACTATATCCACAGAGTTGGCCCACCATCATGAGTCCATTTTAGAACCTTTTCATCACCCCAAAATAAATCCTTTATCTGTCACGCCTCCTTTTCCTGATGACCCCCATTCCCTAAAGAGTCACTAATCTACCTTCTGTCTCTGTAGATTTGCCTGTTCTGGACATTTCATAGAAATAGAGGAGAAGTGCATTTTTGGAAGGAACCTCGGTTGGTTACGGCTCTATTAAGAACGGTACTTTGAATCCGTTCTTGGTGACTTTGTCTCCAGCCTCCTTGAAATGGGCAAGACCTTCCTTCTCCTCTTAGTAAGTTGTTTCCTCCTGGGGATCTCCGCTTTTTCCTGCAACAAGAAAGTTTCTTGTTCCTGGAGACTGGGCTGGAGGAGAAGAGCTCAGGCTGCATCCTTTCGTGGACGCCCCTGAAAACAGGGGCTGCTGTCTGAGGTTCCGTGTGCTGTCGTGTGACAAGATGGGGCTCTCTCTGCTCCTTCTCATCCACAGAGAAAGCACTAGAAAGCTGCAGGCAGTGCAGTTACCCATCCTCCTTTGGAACAGATTAGATTACCCAGAATCGCTCATGAGGTCTGCAAGTTGCTGGGAAATCCAGGTCAAGCCACATCCCCTGGAGCCGAGACAAATGCATCCTGTTTCCACATCCTGTTTGTGGCAGGGCTGTGGGTCGGGGAGGGGAACGCCAGACCTTTCCCATGGGGGCCATGCGTATGTGCCCTGGGACGAGGAAGTCACGTGGAGACGTGTCCTTCAGCATAGCTCACAAGTTGGTTCTGTCCCGTTCAGGTGGATGTGTCCTTGTTGGGTCCCTGCTGGCCTCCCAGGAGAAGGAGGTGGGCGCTCCTGGCCTTTGAGAGCGGTACCACGGAGAGAACCAGAGGCCACTTGGACCCCTTGTTTGGGCTCACCAGGGCTGGAGGTAGAGGCGCAACAGCAGGCTCGGGTTTCAGAAAGGGAACGGGCTGCACCGAGCGCCAGGCGTTAGTATGTATGTTACGTGTTCTTTTCACTTTCATCACTTTGTACCAGTAGCCATCGGCCAACGCTGTGGGCGTGAGGGCAAGGTCACCGTTCCAGGGGCTGGAGCTTTCCACGTGCTCGCCGTCGGTGCTGGTCATCTGCATCGTGTCACCCCTCCGGGTTTCAGCTCCTCATCGATGAGTTTGAGTCTGGGGGGGTACTTTCATTCTCTGACCCAGTCCAAAGCGCGCCCTGCCCCGACCAGCGTCCCGTGGCCTGTCCGCACGTGCTGGCACTGGCGTGGGCACCGGCATAAAACACGAGCCTGGCTGTAAGCTCTGCTCAAGGTGGGATTAGACACAGTTTATTTACATGCTCTCAGCCTCAGCCTTCTCATCCATAAAATGTGCCCAGTTAAGAGCGCCTTCTGAGGGTGGATGTGTGAGACGCGGTGCCGGACCTGTGCCAGGTGCTCACATTTCACTTGTTCTCGCTCCGCTGCCTCCGTGACGCGCGGCACTGCCGATGGCGATGGCAGTGTGTGTGTGTGTGTGTGCGGTTCCTCCCTCTTATCTGTGTCCTACATACACAGAGCTCGTCCATGGCCATGGCCATTTAAAATATGCCATTCTTTAAAAAATCTTTTTATATTAAAAAAGAAAAAGCCATTCCTCCATGTGCCTTCCCTGGGGAGGCTGGGCGACCACCTCCATTCTCACAGAGCTCGTGCGACGTGCTGAAGTGTGTGCGCGCGGGCGGATCTGCGTCTGCACACGTGTGCGCTCCATCGCAGAGCATATTTCAGGGGCTCAACATTCCAGAGTGCAGGGGCTCGGGGTAGGAGCAGCTGTGCTAGAATTCTCCATCTCAGCTGTTCCCCGCTGCAGACCTGCTGCCCTTCACTTCCTCTGGTGAGCGAGCCCCAGCTGCCCAGCCCCAGCTGGAGCCCGCACGCCTGGGCTGCCGCCGGACACGGGCTGCTGCCAGGACGTGTTTAGGACACCAAGGGGCTGGGGGCTGGTCTGCCTCCTGCAGGAGGAGTGAAGAGGACCCTGGGTGGGGGTGGGGGGCAGGCAGGGGAGGCCCAGTAAGTACATGGGCACCCCATCCTGCCAGGAACAGGGGACCAGCCATACCTCCAACTGTGTCAGATAAAGTAAATGGTAGTTCACCATATAGGAAATGGGGGGAGATGGTTGGAACAGTTAAACGTCTTACCAAGTTCACCATCACAAAGCTTGGGTGAGGCAGAGGTGGAGTTCCAGCTCACGTCTGTTTATATGCTGAGGTCAGGACCAAACCCTGGCGCATTAGGGAAGACCAGCGATGGGCCGGGCAGCAGTAAAGTGTCACTGAATAAATACTTTCCAGATCTCTGCTGTGCCGACAGATTTGCTAGGTGCCGGGAGGATGCATGGGGTGGGAAGGCCGCTGTCCTCTTTACGACCTGAAGGAGCCATGACAGCATGTGATGCCACGTGAGCGCGGTTAGAGGAACAGCAGCGGAGGGCCGGCCGGGCGCCCGCAGGACTGGCCCAGGGCACAGACGCAGAAGTTAGGTACCATGCCGGGCAGACGTCACGGTGACGTTATTGCAGGGTTTTGACTGCACGTGTTCGTTGGAGCTGGCTCCACAGCCCAGGTGAGGCTGTCCCTTCTGTGTCCGATGATGCGACCTCCAGTCAGCAGCGCTGGCGTTCAGAGCAAAAACATGCAGGCAAAGGGGGGAAGGATGGCAAGCTGCCACCTGCAGAGATGGGCACGTCCTCTCTCACCAGCTTCAAGCTAGCCTCCGGTTTCAACTCACTAGGAACCTGCAGGAGGGGCCCCAGGCCCTGCAAGGCCTGAAGAGCAGACTTGGCAGGAATTCCGGGCACTGCCCACATGCCTCCCCGGCGACCCCCAGGAACACGAGATAACACGGGTCTGCTACCACAGGGCCTCGAGCCCTGCACTGACTTTGAAGTACAGATCTGCGCTTCCTCTGCTTTCCTCTTCTCCCGTCAAGTGTCTTACAGGAGCCATGCTGATGTAGAACTGGTGGGTAAGGGATTTCTGGGAGACAGACTCCCGCTGAGCTAGGTTGACAGGCTACAGATCACTAGGTGCCCAGAGGAGTGAGCAGCACAGGGATGATGGCAGCGGGGGGTAGGTGGGGGGTTCTTAGGCACAACCAGAGGGGAAGGGAATTCCAGGCAGAAGCAAGGGCATGTGAAGGTGCGTGAGCGCAGCACCTCGGGGGTGGGCTGGTGGTTCGGGGTCCATGCAGCCCAAGGGCCAGCTTCTGGGAGGTCTTCAGAGCATTCCGGAGGCTGCCTAGAGGGGGATTTTGTGTCTCCTCCATTGTCAGTGTGAGGAGATCAGTCTAGATGCGCCCAGGAGGCAGGGAGACCAGTGGTCAAGGGGACAGATCCTTAAGGTCCAAAACTTACCTGAACTTTTATTATGCTTCTAGTGTTTAAATTCTTTCCATCCCACTGGCTAATTCCTTCCGTCGTTAAGGAGTGTCTCCTGCATGCCAAGTACCGGGGATGGGTACGTGGCCCTCAAGACGAACCCTGGCCCCCAACCTTCTGTCTCGAACCTTGGCTGCGTGTTTGAGCTCACTGCGTTCTTGTACTCTGAGTTCTCTTCCGAAGACTGCGCTAGGAATCCGCCTACTGGATTTCGGAGGCCTTGGAGTGGAAGAAGGATACCAGCAGGGAATGGACAAGGAAGGTTGGGGACCGTGCCTCCTGGATTAAACGAGTGACCCAGGCACATCCATACGTCACAGTTAGCTGGAGAGACAGCCCCGCGGGCCCGCCGAGGCCTAATGAACCGGCTTCTCCGGATGTGGCGGAGATGTGGAGCCGTGGAGTCTTTAGTCAGTTTTCTAGGAGGTTCTTAGGAGGCCAAGGCCTGCTTGTTATCCATTAGATGGACGCGCTCGGCTTCTGCTCCACATCTCCGTCACCAGGGGCAGGGGTGGCACTCAGCTGGTGCTGGGAGAGGTCATCTGTCGTCATGGTGACCCCGGCACCGCTTCCTGGTGTCTCTGTCAGGTGCTGGAGCATCACTTCACATAGAGCCTCGGGATCAGAAGGGGGAAGGGTGTGAAGCAATCAAAGAGCAAAAGTGACACACGCCCGCGGAGCGGCTGCAGCGGCAGAGGGCGTGCGGATGTGACAGAGGTCATGTGTGGGGACTTAAAAACGAGATCTGAACTAGACCCTCCGTGGCGATTGCTTCGCCATATACACGAGTATCAGCTCGTTGTGTTTTACTCCTAAGACTAATTTGTCATAGGTCCGTTATATCTCAGTTAAAAAGAGAGAGACAGATCTGAGAGGACAGGAAAGCGTGCGTTTCCGTCTTCATAGTGTTTATAACGTAAAAATTTTCCATCGGCCGCGTCTGAAGGAATTCAAAGTAGGGCGGTGGCAGTGGTCACTGTGGAGAGGACCCAGTCCTTTGTGCTGCTCGGCAGAAGTAGGACAGGCAGACGGCTCCCACCGCTGAGTCCTGGACGGTGGCGGCCTCGGAGCCCCCCGCATGTGCCCGGCGAGGCGAGGAAGGGCCCTCCAAGCCCGCAGCTCCTCCGGCTTGGCCTTCAGAGGCCGCTCCGCTGACTCCCTGCTCCCCTCCGAGCAGCTGAGAGAGGCCGGCAGCCCGGCCCCCGCGTCCCTCCCCGGCTGCTCTGTGCCCAGACGGCAGAGCAGCCCACATGGCCAGCTCGGCTCGGGCGCCGGTGAATGGGCGCCGCTGTTTGTCTCCACTGAGAAAGTTCTGACCCACTTCCGGAGCCATCGCCATGGAAACAGACTGAGGAGATGATTGAATGGAGCCTCTCTTTTCCTCCCATCTCCCTTCCTCCCTTTCCCCACGCCCAGGCTGAGGCTCTTTGGGGCCGACGCTCTGCAGCCTGGCCTGCCTTGCCCTGCAGGTTGCTGGGCATCAAAGGCCGGGTTCCCTTCCTATGCCAGCCTCCGCCGGCGCAAGCGGCCCCACGCGCACCCTGTGCCAGGTGGAGTGGCAGTCCTTTGCCTGGCTGTTCCTGAGCGGAGGCCCCTACCAGGCATCGTGATGAACGTGGCACCCACGGGGACGTGCGGACGCAGCCGCAGTTCCTCGCAGAAGAGATTTTCTTGGACCACAGATTTATTACCTGTAGGCGCTCACTTTTAAAGGGGAAACAGAAGGGAAATGATTTTGCTTCATTCACAGAATAAGTAGCTGGCATACGGGGTTCTTCTCCTTTTATAAAAACTGCCTTTTGGGGTGAAAACAATGTGCTGAAAACCTTGTTTTATTTTGCCTTTGACAATAATTCAGTAATTCTTAAAATATAAAGACCTAAGTAAAATTTAAGATTCACGCCGAGGCCATAAAAGGAACTGTTTTTTACTGGTTGCACCAGAAGCAGCAGAGGAAGAGGACTGTAAGGTTTCCTTTCGTTTAGCACCTTCGTACACCGACTGAGGGAGCGTCAAAAATCAGTGCTTGGCCCGTGACTGTGAACGCCAGGGGCCAAGCCACAAACTTAAATTGCACCTTCAGTGCCAGTGAGGAGAGAAAATGGACACCGTTTCGGCTGCAGGCTCACAGTCTCGTCCCTGGCCCTGTGAATCTGGTGCTGATTCAGTCAGGAGAGGCCCTTCCCTTCCTGAATCCGGTGTTTTAATGGGACGAGAATCGGGTTGGGGCCAGAAGAGCTGCGTATAAGCCCCAGCTCTGTGACCGGCAATTGAGTAAGTCACTCACGTGAACTTGCCGGGGGTCCATTTCTTCATCTGTACAATAGGGCTTTTCAGCATCTCTGTGAGCCTGAAATAGAGGGAGATCTATATGAACGTGCTTGGGAAACCCAGACCAATGCTTTGTAGGAGTTGCTCATTTTTACCTCTTCACCACTGAATCTGTTAGTCGTATGTAACCGAACCTGACGGCAGAGTTGAGGCAAACGGGCATAGTTGTCACAGAGCAAGGAGTGCGGAGGTGGGTACTTCAAGGCTGGTTCAGCTGCTCAGGGAAGCGTCCGGCCGCTGACACTTGGCCTCCATGGGGACGTGTGGGGGAAGTGAGCATTTTAACAGGGTCCTGCCACCTGAACAAAGTCCGGGTTCTCTTAAGAAAGTGGAGAATTGAAATGGGAGACAGCTAGCCCTGTCAGCTATAGTCACTCACTCAGCTGGTCTTTTTTTCTTTTCTTAAAGTCTATTTATTTTGAGAGAGGGTGTGCATGCACGCATGCGCATGGGAGCAGAGGAGGGGCGGAGAGGGAGCGAGGGAATCCCAAGGAGGCTCCGCACTGTCAGCACAGAGCCCAACTCGGGGCTCGGTCTCATGAACCAGGAGGTGATGACCTGAGCCGAACTCAAGAGTAGGACGCCCACCCGACTGCTCCTCCCGGGCGCCCCGGGGGTTCTGTTCTTGCAGCATGTCAGTATAATGTCCCTCGTTGTGTAGTAAACTCCTGGAAGGTGCGGACCATCCGTGTACATTTCCCTCCTCAAGCTGCAGAGGTCTTCATCATCTATACCGAACAGTCGGTAGCAAACAAACGAACAACCACTGTTGGTTGTTCTTATATAAGAACGGTCTGTTCCTGAACTTCCGGAACTTATATAAACGTCCTGAGTTTACGTAAAAAAATAGTATCATACACCATGTAGTGCATCATGGGGATATTCTGATGAGTCACTAAAGTTGCAGGATTCGGGAAGGCATTTGTAACTTCTCAAGGCTGGAATACATATGGTTACGTTGAGTAGTGTTCCAGCATCCAGGCCGCCATCCATACAGCAAGTTTGTATCCATTTCTTAGATAGACCAGGCCCGGGAAGTGGCCAAGGAAGAATTGAATGGCCCAGATGGAAGAAGGGAAGTCCCACTGGGGGGGCTTAGATGGCTGTCTGTTTCCCATGTTTCCTTCTCCCCGCCCTAAGCCCACATCTGTGGGCTTGTCCGGCTCTCCACTTCTGCCCACTCTATAGCCCTGGCGTAAGAGAAGTTGTGGTCCCAACACACCAGATCGTGGCTCTGCACCATGGAGAGATGACCTTTGGCTTCTTCTTAGCCCTGGTACTTCCGTTTCTGCTGCTGTCCTGCATCATTAACTTCTGGTACAAGTTACCATTGGATGGATCAAAGAACACAAATCTCTTTCAGCCTTTGTGACGGATTTTCAGATTCATGCGGGTTGGAGCCTGTTTGTGGCCTGGAAAGCTTGCGGGGCACCCCTAGGGTGCCAAGGAAGCAGCCCCTTCTGTGTCAAGAAGCTAACACGCACTCTGAGCAAAGGACCGAGAGGAACTTGACTCCACAGGGAGAGCTGGTCGGAAGGAAAGGCCAGCAGTCCTAACTGCTAGGGGCGCTTCACATGTACAGACATGTTCTGAACACCACACAGGTAATAGTTCACCAAAGCCTCTAGAAAACCCACACGATAGGTTATATTGTATCCCTTTCACATAGCAGGAGACTGGGATTCACTGGGGCGAAGTAATTTGTCCAGTTACTGGTGGGTAAGTGGTAGAGCTGGGCTGTGGACACAGGAGGTTGGGCTCCGGAACCCACATTGTGAGCCGTGGTGTTACGAGGCTGTTTGGGTGGTGGGCGGTGGGCTGTAGGAAATGTGCACATCTGGGTATCAGTCACCTACCCAGACATCTCTACCTTGGCATCGTCTTCAATCACTGGTGTGTGCGTGTGCGTGTGTGTGCGTGCGTGTGTGTGTGTACGCGCGCTGTTCTAAGAGAAACATGGATTGCTTTTGTATAGTGTAATCCGGAAGTAGAAGAGGAGTCACCATGTCCACTGTAGCTATTTGAGGGAAGTTACTGTTAAAAAGGTGGGGGGCGCTGGATTTGCAGCAGAAGAGATCATGTGTGGATCCCTGGAACGCTCATGTACCTGATGTCATTAGCGGGGATTGAAGCATAACAACAATGATTGTTGTTGGATTGTTGTTGCGGACCTAGACTGACTGCGTCTCTCTGTTTTTTCTCACTGAGATCCCCTTTGGAAACCTGTACAAGGGCCAGGGCCACCTACAATGATTCTGATGGCAGTTTTCAACCAAAGATATTATTAAAAAAGGTGGGGGGAGGGCAGGAAAAGCTGAAATGTCAAAACATTTTGGCTGGAAATAGCAAACTTTGTAAATGGCCTTTCCGCTCTTTACAAGCGCTCAATCGGTAGGGTGAGAGGTCCTCTTCACATGGGAAATAAACGTTGGGTGGTATTGTTGTTTTGAGACCGTACCCACACGTCACTGCCATTTCTTTGGGAGAGTTGGTATCACCTGATGGGTGGGTCCAAACCATTCCTCCAAATACATCCATATTGAAAAGCCCCCAACATCAACAAAAAATTCTTTCGTGTACCCTGTGCTTTTTATGTGATAATCCAAGTTGGTGCAGATCTTACTGTGGGAGGACAAGTGGTGATCAGCAAATGGGGATCCGACAATGCTGGACAATGTGGACGAAGACCCGCTGATGTCATAGTCTGTCATCATCGCGAGAAAAACAGTGGATTGTGAGAAGATATGACTTGTTCGTATTGAGTGCAGTTGAGAAAAGAAATTGTTAAGGCCATCTGAATTATTTGGGGGAAGTTAATGTTAGAAAAGAGGAACTGTGGCAATTTAGAAACCGAGCCAAGCATAGGGATGCGTAGTGGCTGTGGTTGATGGAGTGAGGGTGGCGCGGTCCTGGGCAGAGACCGAAAGCAGTCATCCATTCGGGGTCCGGTGGTAGTTATAAGGGGTCACCCTGACTGGGGTCTTACCAGTTACCAACCTCATGTGGCTCTACCAGCTCATTAAGGTAGGTGCGGATTTTATCATTACTACTTGACACGACAGGGAAGGCATGGCTTAGATTTGTGACCACGCTGTCACAGGTGTGCCTGCGTGTGAGCGCTGAGCGTGGGCCATGTCAGGCCACTGCCTTGGATTCGGTCCTTCGGACACCTGCCTTGATCATTTACGAAGGTGACCTTGCAACAAAAGCCAGAAGGAGAGGCTGAAAGTAGGTGACATGAAAGAAAAGGCCTGTATGGGGAGGGTTTTGACCTGGGTGACCATATGTCACCAATGTTGTCATTGATACTAAATAATCTTGGAGTTCAAAAAATATACCGGGTTTGAGCCACAGAAATACCTTCAATCCTAGTAAGTTTGCAAGTGAAGTTCTGGTATGTGTATGAAACCCAGCGGCTGTTGGCTGGGAAGGGCCAGATCTCAGGTAACGCAGGAGGGACCCCCACCGCACTCGCTCCTTACACCAGCCTGGCCCGAGAGTGAGCACCTCTCGCACTGTGGACCCCATGTCTCTCTCCTGCCTCACCTGGGTCCCGGTCCCATGGCTGGTCCCATGGGAGGTCCCCCGGCCCTGGTCCCATGGGGTCCCATGGCTGACCCTTGAATTTTTATAGCAGACAGTAGATAGTGTATACAGAATTTTCTTTCATGCATATCTTTATGAAATAGGGGAGATGTGTGCCTATGATGAAAAATATCTTTCATATCGAAAAGATAATAAATATCAAATTTTAAGGAATTACCTATTTTCTACAAAATGATTTGTCACAAAATAAACAAAATGTGAGTATAAGTCGTTAGTCATATTTCAGGAAGGCCTATCAACTTAGAAGAAATAATCAGTGCAGAAGAAACACATCAGTACGTAAGAAAAAACCAACTGCTATAAAGCTCCTCAACCTTTTTAGCGTCTTCCCCTCCCCCTTCCATGCACAGTTCCACAGCACAGATGTCCCCTCCATTTTCCGCGTCTTGAGGAAAACGCTCCTGGCATCGGGGGCCGCCTTGGCAGCCCCGGGATGACGCAGGAAGGGACCCAGACACAGCAGAAGCCCTAATTCTGAATTCAGCGGGACAGAAACTAATGAAGAAATGAATTTCCGGAGATCAAGATAAAGGAAACTTAAAAATCTCTTAAGTATAGGTTTTCCAGTAACGTAGAACACATGTTCCATTCTTAGAAATTAGGTTATACACTTTCTTACTTTCTCTCTCTCTCTCTCTCTCTCTCTCGTTTTTATTTATAGTTTATTGTCAGTTGGTTTCCATATAACACTGAGTGCTCTTCAAGACCGCAGGTGCTCCCCTCCATGCCCATCACCCCCTTCCCCTTTCCCCCTCCCTCTTCAGCCTCTCCCTCTCTCCCTCTCTGTCTTCTGTCTGTCTCTCTCTCTCTCCCTCTGTTATGATGAAGTTTTTTGGAGAGCCCATTAAAACAAAAACATGAAGTCTATTTTGGGAACTCCTTTCTGTTTGGGCATTTGTTACACTTGTGTGCCAGAGTAAGTATGTCGCAAAGAGACGGAGTTGTCTTTGCCTGGAGGTACCTGAGGCTGTTCATATAAACAGACCTAAGAAGAAAAGTGAGCCTGAGCCAGAATCTGTGGCCTCTTTTCTGCCAGCTTGTCGGCTGGTCGTGCAAGAGCAGCACACCCCAGCCGGGCAGCGGCCTTGAAGTACTTCGTCCTGATGAACTCGCAGGCCACGTTCACATTTGGTCTTGTTTTCAACATGCTCTGTCTTCCCAGCTTCGTCTGAGTGTATCGTTTTCCTAACTTACCCAGCAACAGGGTGAGTGCGTATGTGACATAATACGAATTTCTGTTACGTCAGCAAGAAACGGAATGGTGATGTGCGCGAGGCACTGGACTCTGGCGTCAGAGATGTGGCTTCTAGACCCATTTCGGCCCCCGCCTGGCTCTGTGTCCTTATCTCTGTCATCGCTCTGTAGTCTGGGTGATCGCCCACTTCTGGGATCGGGATGCCCAGAAGAGTGTTCTCTTTAAGAGACGGAATTCCACACCAATGTGAAGAATTTCCTTCGGACCTTGGTCTGTTTCTCCTTCTCTGTGACCCCATGGAGACCTCTACTGTGAAGCCACAGACTCCAGAGAAAAGAAAACAGAGCAACCTAGAATTTACCCTGTATGACATTTGAGGCAGCAATATAGTTTGCGTAAAATCAATTTTAATGTTATTTTCGCCGGGAAAGGCAAAAGCGTACCCCTGGTTTTCCCTCTCCCCGCTAACTACTTCTCCTAAGTCCCACCGCCTGCTTCACCTTCTTTTCCTGACCTTGAGGATCGGATTGCCCTTGAGTCCAGGCCTCATGCCACTTCTCTCCATTGTGTTCAGTTGGTCTTCTGGCTTTAAATCTGCAAATGACTTCCAAGTTCTGATCTCCAGTCCTCAGCAATGCTTGTGAACTGTAGACTCGGATACCCAGCTGTCTGTTTACTACCTCCACGGGGATGTTGAGTAAGCACCTCAGACTTCCTACGTGAGAACAGACCGCTTGCTTTCTGCCTTCGTTCTTTCCCTACCCAGCCTTCCCTTCCCTACCCAGCCTACCCAGAGTGGGGGGATGACACACATCATACCCTCATCATTTAGGTCTCTGTTCACCTCTCACCTCATGAGAGAAGACGTGTCTGTCCATCCCATCAAAAATTCTCCCCACTTCTTGATCTGAACCCCCCCACCTCACTTCTTGCCCGCATCCTTAGCTCTAAGGAAACACAGATCTTACAACCGCATTCCCCAGTACCTCAAAGGATGCCAGACTCATAATGGGAATTGGATAAACGTTTATTGAAGAAAGAATGAATGAGTGAGTGAGTGAGTGAAAAGAAAGGAATGAAGCATTTTAACAAAGAACTTGCTAAACATTGAGGTGGGATGAAAGGAAGTGGTTAAGTTCAGGGAGGCTATTCCTTAAATTGTTTTTTTTAAATCTCTTTCATACATTGTTTATTGAATTTACTTAAGGAAACTTGAGTTCAGAGAGGGCTAAAGTAGTTTAGGGATCGTGAGGAAAAATATTTACACTGGGGCCCCATA
This sequence comes from Mungos mungo, assembly GCA_004023785.1. Classification (NCBI taxonomy): domain Eukaryota; kingdom Metazoa; phylum Chordata; class Mammalia; order Carnivora; family Herpestidae; genus Mungos; species Mungos mungo. Next base: position 69,543 of record PISW01000189.1, read on the forward strand.
GTTACTGATGTAAAGGTACTTCTAAGATTGAGTTCAGAGACTAAATGCAAAATCCGAATTATTCAATGCGTAAGTAGATGTTCACAGTGCAGCGGGATGTTAATTATTGCGTCCTCGTCATTGAAACCAGAAACACACACTGAGGTTCCCATCCTTGTTACTGTGTCGCCAGTGAAAGTGATGGATAGAAAAGGGCTGAGAAGCTGCATCCAGCCTGTGGGTCCCAGGCCCGCGGCGTCTGGCTGCAAGAAGGAGGTGCTACCAGGAGGCCTCTTTGGAACTGACTTCGGAGCATTAATTTCCTCCACCAGGAGATCAGTAAATGACCTTTTCCACCTGCTGCCATCCAAATTTGGAATTTGGTTACATCATTGGTTTTTGCTCCTGCTGGATGAATTTTATAGTCAGTCTCAAGGAGAAAGATGGCATTTTGCACCACTGCTCTGCCAGCCTCTCTTTGCAGGGACAGTTCACGGAGTCTAAACTTCATACGATGTCATTTTCCCCCTTTGCACATTGATGAGTTGGAGAGCCTCACACTTAGGAAACACTGGTTTGCTCTTCTTTGGCCAGTATCTAGATTGGGAACTTGTGGAAGGTTAAAAATAAAATCCCCCTCGGTCTCCGCCAGATGAATAGAGGAGCTGCAGTGCCACCTGCTGGCCATGTAAGGGAATGCGAGCCATCACTAGTAGAAACACTTCTTCCCTAATGAAAAGATCAAAAGTGCAAACCTGAGGATACATTTTAAATATGTGTAATAATTTAAAGAGAGTAGATAAAAATAAAAAATTACAAACTAGCATTTTATAGAGGAAAGCACATTTATATTTTGTGATAACCATGTCATAATGAGAACTTATCTTTTTATGCAGTGTGGGCTCCTAAGTGTTTTAATGATAGAATGAAAAACGGGTTGGAAAATGGAAGTTAACCTTTGCATTTTTAAAGACTACAATAGAATCTATTTTTTATAGATTTTATCCAGAGAGGAAGAGCCCACCATCTGGAAGAGAGACAGCTGGGTTGCCAGTTCCTGGGGATGGCTCTTTGTTGGCCTGTAACCAGCTGGTGGAACCTTGGGCCACTTCTGGGAGTGCCTGGGTAGCTCAGCTGGTTACGCATCCGACTCTTGATTTCTGCTCTGGTTGTGATCTCATGATTCATGTGATCGAGCCCTATGTTGGGCTGTATGCTGACAATGTGGAACCTGCTTGGAATTCTCTCTCCCTCTCTCCCTCCCTCCCTCTCTCTCTCTCTCTCTCTCTCTCTCTCTCTCTTCCTCTCTGCCTGCCCCACCCCCACTTTCACATGCTCTTTCTCTCAAAATAAATTTTAACAACTTCAAAAAAGTTTAATAACATTCCTTACAACTCAATAAGGGTGTATTATTCTACATCAGCAAAGGACTAAAGAAAAGTAAAGTGTCTTTAGGCCATTTTCCCCACGAAAATATTTCCTTTAGAAAAACCAAAGTTCACGTATGTATTTATAGCTTATTACATAGGTAAGTAGTTGATCAAGAGCTAGGGATATTTGACATCTTTGGTCCTTAGCAATGAAGTCCAGACTCTCCTAGTCCTTAGAGTGAGTGAGTTTAAAAATAAACGTGGCTCTCCCTTTGCTGAATGCAGTAGACAAAAGCTGTAGGCTGCTGTGTTTGGAAGGTCATGGCCAATTGAGGAACGGTGAACAGGTGCCTATTACCATGACTTTGGGCTCAAAATGCAACAGAGTAAAATGTAAAAAAACAAACAAAAAAAGGCAAAATTTAAGAACCCAAACTTTAGCTCAAATAATACTTCTTTTGAAACGTTTTCTGCCTCAATCCCCAGCCAACTGCCTACAGTCTGTTCGTCTGCTGCCATTGTGTCTTGCCCATAATTCTGTGGTGCCGAGCACTTTGCATGTGCTGCTGCTGTTCCTTCTTCTTTTCCTCCTCCTTCTGCACCTCTGCCTTCCCCTGCCCCTTCCCCCTGCAGTTCCTTCTCTCTTGCAAGTACTTCTCATCTGTTCGCGTTTGTCACCGTCCCTACAGCGAGAGCCCCCTTTCTTTGTATCATCCACGTACCTTACTCCTAACAGCATTCGGTACGTTTTTGTTGAATGAATTAAAAACTGACCAGGCTTTTAAAGTAAGTATATCTTTAGTTCTTGTCATTTTTGTGTGGCCAGGAGGGCAGAGAGTGGATCCTTGGAACTAAGTCTTGGCCAAATTCGATGATAAGGTTAGACTCTCCTTACATTTTCTATGTTCACAGCATTGCAGTCATGGCACGTCATGACTTCAGACCCAGCTGTGGTCCTCCGCAAACGAGACGATGCCTCTCCTGATTCTGTCCTTAGCGCCTCCCCTCGCCCTGCGTCGATAGGAGACATCTGTTAGATTTGCGCGCTGGTCGGAAATGGTTCTCTTCTCTCAGATGGAGGGTTTGAAGGTATTTGCGGGGCCTGGCAGCCAGCGGTCAGCTGGCATCCATGCACCTGCACTAAGGAGAGGTGGCCTGTTGCAGATGACTCTGCATGACAGAAAGCCCCGTCCTGCCCTCTCTGTTCCCCTTCAGTTCTAGAAGTTCTTTCTCCTGTAGGGCGGGCAGAAATCACCATTCGTCTGTTCTGCTTCTCATCCTCTGATCTCCAGTGTAACACGGGTCTGGCCTCTGTCTTCCCGTGCGTTCTCACATCTGGGAGTGCTGTGTCAGACGCCCCCACCTTCCTTCCTGGCTGATGAACTTGTGCTGGGAAGATCCTGGTGTAAGCCCCGGAGTCGCTGGGCTTCTGTTCTGATGCAGGGCCCTTCTTCCGGGTTTTCCTTATCAGCACGTGGATGCTGAACTGAACCTCTAGGCTTTGGTAAGCCACTGAATGGAAGACCATGCTCCACCTTGACTTTGACCTTTTTGAGGGACCCCATTTAAACTTTATTTGGTTTCTTCCCTTCTTACTTGAAGTTGGTGTCTGTCTATGTGTTTTTGAGAGAAACGTTTAATTGGTTTGGGGGTTGCGTTCATGTTTCAGGGTATTCTGGATTTCTCTCCATCAGCAGTCACAAACAGGAAGCCAGGGTAGGGTAAGGTGTGGGCCAAATTTGGTGCCTAACATGTCTTGATTAACTTGGACACATTTTTCAAAACATTGAATTATTTGCCACCCCTTAAAACTGTGGAGCTCTCTCTCCTCCCCCCACTCCCCCCCTTTTTAAAGCAGATTTCCTGGCTTCTCTTCGAACATAGGATGATCTAGTGAGGCGGGGGGCATGCTTGCCACTTGTCAGCAACGAACTGCAGAAACTACATACCGTACCCCCCACTTTTGTTTGGAGCACCTGATCTCCTGCATTCCTCCCGCAGCTGACCGCTTTACTCACCTGCTGGTCCAGGCGGCTGGCACTTGTGGTGCCGGATCTAGATTTTTATTATTATTTGATTTCTCTTCTTCACTTACACAAGAGACTTATCAATAGCAGTAACGTAACGTGTAGTTAATAGTTCACACTAGTGGATTATCCAGTGGTCATTGAGTAAAATCCATTCCCTTCATTTAATAGAACTCTTAAGGGGTGGCTGGGTGGCTCAGTTGGTTGAGTATCCGACTTCGGCTCAGGTCATGATCTCACGGTCCATGGATTCGAGCCCTGCGTCGGGCTCTGTGCTGACAGCTAGCTCAGAGCCTGGAGCCTGCTTCTGATTCTGTGTCTCCCCCTCTCTCTGCCCCTCCCCTGCTCATGCTCTGTCTCTCAACAATAAATAACTGTAAAAATTTTTTTAATAAAAAAAAATGGAGAGCTCTTACCCTAGAGTGAATCTTCAGTGAACGTTGACCAATGGTTCATGAGTGTGTTTCTAGAAAGGCCGCTGCTGGCCGGATAAGGGTGGTGCTAAACACCAGATCCGAGTCTCCCAGGCTCTGCTGGGAGGATTGAGGCTGGGTCAGGCGGGTGGGAGGCGCTTCCGGCGCCTCGCACAAAGGCAACGCTCCCTGGTAATCAGACTCGTTTTTCTTTTTCTAGGAACACTCTTCCTAAGTCAAACTCAGAAGACGGCTCTGTAGGTCAGTACTCCTTTTCTTGGTTTAATAACTTAAAATTATTTTAATACCTTAGAGGACAAATAAGTTATGAAAAAACAAAAACCACAAAGAATGTTCCCATTCAGAAAGAAACACTGTCAAGAGTTTGATACATACCTTTCCTTTCTTGTTTTCCCTTGTATTTGTGTGGGCTTTCTTTTAAACATAACTGGGATCATACTGTACAGATTATAAATTCTTTTTGACAGAATAGATCCTGAGCATTTTCCCACATTGGCTGAATATTCTTTGCAGTGAAAAATTTTAAATCTGTATAATATTCCATCATATCAGATGGGCGATAATTCAGTCAACCACCTCTGCTTTGCTGGACATTTAAGCTGCTTCTAATTGTTGCTCTCAGAGAACTGACGCTATGCTAGAAACCCTTGAACCTGTCCCTGATCGGGTCCTTAGGATGAATTCTTTGATCTGGAGCTTCTGAATCAAAGATGATGCATAATTAATGTGTTATTTATCTTATATTTCCTTGATTATAAAATTCACTCTGGATTTAGTAGCATCTTCTCTGTTTGGGTCAGAGTGAGCCCGCTAAGGTCAATTGTCATCAGGAACAGAAGTGCTCAGATCGGTTCCGATTCGGATTTGAATCATGACCCTTCCAACTCAGTGGTTATGGCCTTGGGCAAGTCACTTGCTTCTTGAAGCCTGAGTTTTCACATCCATTAAATGGAAACAAGACATCATATTCATTGTATGTATCAAATGAAATAGGTCATTAAATAGCAAAGAGCCTAAGTATGGTAAGTGCTCAATAAATGTTAGCTATTTTTTTTTTTTTAACTTGCACCACCATTTTGGAAGTATTAAAACAGAAGAAGAGTGGGGAGCATAACTTCCAGGAAAAGAAATAAATTGTAATCCCTAATTGCCCTGGAGAAAGGTCCAACTAGTGATAATCCTACTTCGGCTTTAACCTTTCGTGGCTGATATTTGCTGCCAGGTTTAGCCAGAGGCAGCAGGTGCCAACAAGGTCACCTTCAAGGATCTGAGTCCGTAGGACATCTCAGCCGCTGACTCAGGTTTTATTCTGTAGCTCCAGGGTGTGTCAGAACTTAAATGAGGGCATCTTGTTTTGACACATGATGCCTTTTCTAGCCCGGGAGCCCTGTGGACATGGCTTTCCACACGCCTGGTTTGTGCCGTATCGTCTGGCACCGCCAGTCTAGACAGTGGGAACCAGCAGTGCATTACCCCGCCGGGTCCTGTTTCCAGTGGCCACAGAGCAACCAGACACCCAGTGGTGACAGTGACAAAGAGCGTGCCACGTCTATGCGAGAGCTGCTGCTTGGTTTCATCCTAAAATAAAGACCTACTCTCTTCTCTTTACGCGCTCTCTTCCCTTCCTTTGGCTTTTCAAAGGTGCAGTGCTGTGTATCAGTGATGATCAGAACCTACCAGACACTGCAGATGTCTGGTTATGGCAGTGACGTTGTGGTCAAGACAGTGAAACTGTTCCCAGAACAGTGGGGGGCAGGGGGGGAGGGGGAGAGGGAGGAGGGGACCCAGTTGGGAGAGGTCGCAGCAGGATCGCAGTCTGCTTCTCTTGCCATTGAACCCTGGGTAGCTGCAAGCGGTCGGTCACCAAGTAGCCTGAGTGCCAGAGGGCTGGGAGTCCCCTCTTGCCACCCTACCCCCACCACAGCCACACCCAAGCGGGTTCTACACCCCGGAGAAAGACGGCAGGTCAACCCCACAGGCCCAGGGGACCGGCTCTGTTGACAAGTGCCCAGAGGACATACCAACCAATTCTGTGGTCTTCATTAAATCTGGAATAACCGGACTAAGTCAAGGGGGTAAGGGGGCGGGGGAATCCACACCAGGATAACGACCAAAGTTAACTTCTTAAAGTATCCTCTTTGTGGTTTGGTTGAAACAATTGTGGCGGAGACCAGAGGGGGAGAGTCTACCACAAGACAAGACAAGGCAGAATTAGACATCCTGGTTAGACAGCATCAAAGTGAATATAAGAATGCACATTTGGCCTGCCTTTTTGATGTTTCTTTATTTCTCATTTTAACCCCACTGCACCATGAGTTGCTGCTAGGAAATTTGCATTTCTTTTAAACCACTTTTTAGGCATTTCCCAGTCTCTCACAAACCGCAAGAGAAAAACTGTCTGTCTATGAAATCAAAGTATTCTTATAAGCTTTGAATTATAAAGAAGAGGCTACTTTTGTTATTAATGAATTTAATGCTTGTGCCTTCTCCCCCCCCCGCTTTTGTTTTTAAAGGAAAAGGAGATTGGAAGAAGAAAAATAAGTATTTCTGGCAGAACTTCCGAAAGAACCAGAAAGGAATAATGAGACAGACTTCAAAAGGTACTGGGAACCCAGCTGGCGGACAGTAGGTCCTTGTGGCTCTCAGTGCGGAGAAGCCTGTGTCGCTGGTCTAACCGGATGCCGCCTCAACATAACTCATTGCCTGTGCCCGAAAAGTATTCAGCTCTTCTGCATTCCTATCATTATTTTAAGACTTCATCTCAGTGGTTTGGGTTTTTTTTTTTTTTTTAATCAAAGACAATAAAATGAGAAGAGTTGGCCAGTCTTCCTTTTCATAGATCCGACGGCAAAGACCGAATCTTTTGTTTTCTCGGTCGCACTGACCCCCGGAAGATCTCGAGACCCACTAAGATCTATCCTGAGAGGGTCTAGGAAGTCATAGCGTTTGTTATTATTAGAACCGCCCCCCCCCGGCCCCCCCTTGTCCTGCCACTTGGCGCCTTTGCAGTCTTCTGAACTTGCGACGCTTCTCTGTGGCGGGGCCGGAGACGGGGGCTGTTGCTCCGGGGAACCGTCTAACGGTCTGACATCATGGGAATTGGCCCGGGCGGCTCGGCGAAGGGAGTCCTGCCCTGCTCTTGGCCGTGTCTTTGTTGTTGTTTATGTAGTAAGTAAATATGTCATCCCCTTGAGGCCCCGTCATGTAATTTCTGTCTGCCCGGTATTCAGAGAAGGAGCAGAAACAGAAACAACGCCACTTCTAGATTCCGGTCCGGCCGAATGGGGTTATCAGGAGATGAAAACTTGTAGCTGCTCACCAGGGACGCTGTTTGTTTTCTTTTACAAAGTGTTCGCGTCCTGCCCTGTTCCGAATGCTCTCCAGTTATTCTGACGCACGGAAACGAGAAAAGCGGACAGGGATGGGCATGTGCGCCTGTTAGCACCCCTCGGTCCTCGGCTCCGGTCAGCGGGGCCAGTTCACTTGTCCCGCCGCGGAGTTAGGATGCTTCACCACTGCCAGCTTTTCCGTTGGGTCCACGCCCAGGGTCACTTGTGAGGCAAAGTAAACCTTGGTTCCCAAAAAAGTCTTATTTAGAAAGAAAGGAAAGGAAAATGCACACGAGATGGGGATGGAGGGAGGAAGCCAACAGTCTGCTGGTGCATGTAGAATAAAAAAGAAAACAGAAAACCCGGCCAGCTCCCCGCCGCCCCCTCCACCATCGGACGTGACGCAGAGAGTAAAATGAGTCAAACCGGCGGGCTTGTCCCCTCACCTGCACTCGCTGCTTTTCTTCCCGGACAAGCAGATGAGTGGCGAAGGGAGCTTGGGTGGAATTTCTGGACTGATTGATTACAAAATGGAGATGAGATCGGGAACCCCGGGGGAGCATAAGTTCCAGGGCAGGCCCCGCCTGCAGGGGTTCCTGAGAGTCCTGTGCTGTCCCTCGGCACCAAGGGCAAGTTAGCCATCGCCCAGCATCCTAGGGACATCGAGGCTGGCAAAGAATGTGCGAGAAAGACAGGGCAGGAGGAAGGTGAGTGACCAGAATGTGCGTTGCAGCCCCACACGCTGACCAGAAGCAACAAGCCAACGGGGCTCACGGGTGTTACAGGCAGCGGCCGTCCGTTGGCTTTGCTGGAGAACAAGGATCCTGATAAGGGGGTTCTCTTTTCTAGAGCAACGCTGGCTGCCTTCACTATTGAGTGGGAAGTTGAGTTCCCTCACAGTTTGGATATGTATTTATGACGAGACTTTGAGATATTCATATATAAAAACCTTCCTTCCAGTGAATCAAAATGCTTCGTACCTGTGATTTTATTTACTTGTGCTTCTCCCATGAGGACCAACCGTCAGACAGTTTAGGAAGAATCTAGGGTCTCACCAGGCCATAGGTCTTGTTCTGCAGCTGTCACCTTAAAGTTCTATGTTGTGAAAGAGGGGTCCCTCCTGCCCCTCTCAAAAAAATGCTCCCCTTGTTCCTATTTGAAATGGAAGCACACGGAGGACCGTGGCCAAAGGAGCTTTGGGTGCTTGTCTGCTCTCAGCAGGTCTTTCAGTTAGGTCTCTGTCTCATCTGCCACTCTAGCCTTCCTGTCATCTTTCTTCCAGAACTCCACCAGACCCTCCATCACAAGGCTCTGATCATTTTGAAGGATTTGTTTCTATGGTAACGTCCATAGGTTCCCAGGGCCTGTTTCTCAGTAAGGTGGACTCGTTGGCTTCTGCAGAAGCAGCCCACTGCTGCTTCTCTTGCCCCATCAGTAACGTGCAGGGCTGGGCAGTGCCCTCGAATTCCCTCCCTTTCTAGTCCGGAATGAACGAGGAGCTTTCAGGATTAGCATTCTGTTTTCTCTTTCTTTTATTTCATTCCTGGCTTTTGTCTTCAATCTCTAGGAGAAGATGTGGGCTACGTTGCCAGCGAGATAACAATGAGCGATGAGGAGCGGATTCAGCTGATGATGATGGTCAAGGAGAAGATGATCACCATTGAGGAAGCGCTTGCCAGGGTGAGAGCACAGAGAATCTGGTTTCCGTTTGTATTTGATTCCCCGACATGGAAAGATGTCTGAGGATTGCCGAAGCCTGACTGTTTATGGCTGCCTTCCCTCACGGCCCCCAGAATCCATATATTAAATTCCCATGCCCAACGCCATGTTATTTGGAGGTGCTTAGGTTCTAAGGGTGGAGCCCTCATGGATGGAATGAGTGAGCTTATAAAAGAGGGCGCCCCCCCCCCCCCCGTGTGAAGACCCCTGGCAAGAACATCACTGTCTGTGAACCAGGAAGCAGGTCCTCACCACACATTAAATCTGCCATCACCTTGATCTTGCACTTTCTGGCCTCCAGAATGGTGAGGAATTTCTGTTGTTTATATGCCACTCCATCTATAACAGCTTGTTAGAGCAGATGCAGGGAACTAAACCCACGGCCTCAAAGGGTACAGGAATAGATGATTTCAGTTGTGTTTTGACGGTTCCTTGGTGGTGGTTATCAGGTACCTATGTTATCAGATAAAATATTGATTCCGTTCTATTTACGTAATACAAGTATTCCATGTTGTACGTTTTCATTTCCATATTCAGCGACTACATGAATAAATGACTGGCAAATATTTTTTGGAGCTGTGGACCACTTTAATGAGGAACATGACTCTCTGAATGCCATTGCAAAGTTCACAGGCCTCATCAAAAGATTGAGAAGAATGTAATAAGGACAAAAATTACTAAATAAAAAGCCAAGTAAAATTTAATATAGGACAACCATTATAAACATCCGTTCTGTAAGGTGCCGTCACAAACAGAACTTTGAATAACCTAAAAGTGAAGCTTGAGGTCTACCTTAAACTTTTGCTTACTTTTATTTCTAAGTGGCTATTAATTACACGTTAGTGTGTCATACTTTTTGCTCGGAGCAAATTAAATAGAGCACTGAAAGACGCCTAATGAGCCCTTAGGGCGCTGGGGTAGCATTTGTTACTAAGATCGCAGTTATTAGAGATTTCCTACTTGGCTGTTGCCAAACCAGCTGAATGATGATGGGCCCTTGGGTTCTGCCTTGAACCGTTGGTTTGGTGCTGTGTAGATAGTGAGAAATTCGGCAGATTTAGAAACAAATGAAAACCTTAAAGTCACCGAGGAACCATTTAATGTGTTAAGACTTTACCAGGAAGTAGAATCTTAAAGATCTGAAATCTTTAAACTGTGACAGGAACAGTACCTGACTCTAAATCTCAATAGTTAAAAAAAGAATTTTAATATATCACTGAGACAATTATTGCGGGGGGGGGGAGCACTTTAAAGGAAAGGGAGGTCAGACTGGGTATAGCAGGATGCCTAAAGGCCAAGGTCACCTCCAGGCGCCCATCTGCTGACTTCTCTTGCTCTGTCGATTTGAAAACCTGGAGGTGATCGCAGCCTGCGGTGTCCCTGGTGGACCTAAGTGGTGCTGGACCAGCAGTGGAGCAGATGACAGGTATCAACCCTCAGTCCTTGCTGCGGATCCCCGTTCATGCTCAGCCTGGTCAGCCTCCTCCACCACGCCTCCAGCCACCGGCCTTGCTCCCAGCGGAGGCACAAAGTCCTCCCCGTATTTTCTTTCCAGTTCCGTTCCTTGAACATGGCATGGCATTTGGGGAAACGTCCAACTGAATGCCTAGAAAATACACGTGAGAAACATGGACCTGCGTTTAGTTTTACCGCGGGAGGCGAGATGTTTACTTCTGGGGAGTGAGGCTGCTGCCTTGTCTTCTTAATCATAAAAATGAAGATCAGAATGCAGACGATGTCTACAGTCATCTGGCCACTGTTTGGAAAAGGAGCTGCACAGGATGTACCCAATCCGGTTTTCTTGGAGCAGAAGAAAATCTTAAAAGTGGCCTTGGGATGGCTAGGTAGCTCAGTTGATTGAGGTTCTGATTCTTAATTTTGGTTTCGTTTATGATCTTACAGTTCGTGAATTCGAGTCTCATATCCTGTTCCACACACAGACAGTGGAGCCTGCTTGGTATTCTCTCTCTGCTCCTCCCCCACTCACATGTGCACACACATGCTGTCTCTCAAAATAAATACATAATTTAAAAAAGTTTTTTTAACATTTTTTATTTATTTTTGAGAGACAGAGAGAGACAGCATGAGCAGGGAGGGTCAGAGAGAGAGGGAGACACAGAATCTGAAGACAGGCTCCAGGCTCTGAGCTGCCAGCACAGAGCCCAATGCGGGGCTCGAACCCACGAACCGTGAGATCATGACCTGAGCCGAAGCTGGAAGCTGGACGCTTACCCACTGAGCCACCCAGGCGCCCCAATAAATAATTTTTTAAAGTGGCCTTAACATGGTCAGTTTTAGGTAGCACATTTCTATAATTGAAAAGAAACGAATATTTTCAGAGTTGGGGAGAAGAAAGAAATTAGTTTGAAGCTCTTTCCAAGCGGATCATTTTACCAGCTAGCCATTGTGTACCTGGAAAGGAAATCAGAAGTTAACGCCACAAGATGGTGACATAGTGGCGTGCGGATTTGGGTGGAGGCTTTCACCGTGCTGTCTGTCTGTTCCCGGGTGGGCTGCCTTCCCTAATTTCAGGACAGAACTCTCCATCAAGAAATCAAAAATATTCTCTGTAAGGCAATCTGGAAGCATGGGTTGAACGAAATTGTTGACATCCTCTAAACTTCACTAGATTCTGCACACAAACGTGGGTGTCCTCTGCTAGATGATGAAGTAGCAGGGAAGCCTTTGGGCCTGCTCTTGGCAGGGGCGGCATACATTTTCAGTTACTGGTGCCGGGACAGGCTGCTGTACTGGCCAGAGACCACACACTTGAAGAAAGGTGTTATTTAGAGCAGATAATATTCTGTGGAAAGGATCTGCCTCTTTTTAAGGACCTGTTCAACGATCTAAATGTACTTGATCACTGTATTAAAAGAAAACCCTTGGACTTGGACCTCTGGATGAGAACAGCCCTTCAGGACATCAGGTGTATGTTTCTCTCACTGTGAGTCAGATACCTTGAGATCTGTGGGAAGAACGTCTAAACGTTACTCCTCTCAGGAGGACAACCCAGTATCAGGACAGAAATTTGCCTGGGTGCTGTTTGGAGCCTGGAGTTTCCCCGATACATCCTCATGTTGGAGAACGTTCTGTCTAATGTCAAACAAAGACAGTCTGGTCCGTTATGCTTTGTTTATATGAATTTGATCTCATTGATGGATATTTCAGATACAGCCGTGATTCACACACCTGAAAATCCCAGTTGTCGATACAAACTGAGATCCAAACGAAAAAGGCCAGGGGCGCCTGGGTGGCTCCGTCCGTTAAGTGTCCGTCGTCAGCTCAGGTCATGATCTCGCAGTTTCTGAGTTCGAGCCCTGCATCAGGCTCGGTGCTGACAGCTCAGAGCCTGGAGCCTGCTTCAGATTCTGTGTCTCCCTCTCTCTGCCCCTCCCCTGTTCACACTTGTCTCTCTCTCTCTCAAAAATAAATAAAACATTTAAAAAAAATTTTTTTTTCATTAAAAATTCTCCAAGGAATTAATATGTGAAACACCACTGTAAACTACAAAGCAGCATTCCACGAGAATGTTATGAAACAACTCTGTATGTTTTTGAATGAGTAGTTTAAAAAGACAGTGGCTTAACTTACGGTTTTTATATTATATTAACTGAATAGTTCCATCAAACCTAACGGCACTTTAAACATTTTCTAACAGTTTTATGGTGGATACTTACTACATGTACTTTAGGGAAGTCAAGCTTATTACTGATAACAATTGGGGGGATCTAGGTAATTAGCATATTCTATGTAACATAACTTCCAGGTGCTAATTTTAAAAGCCTACAGAACTCTTGGCCAATAAGTTCAGGGTATTCAGATCTTGGGCTAGTTCTGAGACACTTGAAGCCACAGGCTCTCCGTGTACGGGGTACTTTTGGTGCTGTACGTGTGAGGATGGGTGCCTAGGGAATTCACTGAGTTAAGGTTTGGCTAGAAGATACCCCTTGCTTTGGAACAATGACGCTCAGCATGATGGGGCTGTTTTGTAGGAAAATGCGTGCTTTGACAATTTACCTGGAAGCACTATCTATAGGAAATTGAGGGAGGGCTGTAACCATGATTTAATCATCGTATTTCCTAAAATATAATGATTAATACAAAAGGCTTACTCATGTAACTTGATCCAGTTACTAAATATTGGATCAATATTATCCATCTGGTAAATATGTGGCTGGTCCCATAAGGTCATATCTGGGTGGAAGTCCTAAATAAAGCCTTTGGGGTTTAAAAAAAAAAAAAAAGGTACCCGATGTCTGTCCCTGACTTGCCTGCCACTAAGTGAGGGAAGGTGGCAGGAGAGCCAGAGGAAGAAGCGGGACAGAGACGTGATTTCAGGGGAAATCTAGCTTCGGACCGGCCCCATAGGGAGTGGGGGTCCCCGAAGGTGAACTGCACTGTAAAGTTGTCTTACCGGAGAAAGAGAGGCTTAAAGCTGATTGGGGAGGAGGAGGCAGCCTTCTAGGTCTCTGGGAAATGGCTCTTGTCAACCACAGAGAGTTATCCAAAGAGAACTACAGGGTGTAGATGTGAGCCCAAATCCACAGTGACTGGGGAATTGGTGAACACTTTTGTCAACAGAGTCTGGGCACCTGGTAGACCAGAGCTCACACTTACAAACCAGGAACCCGTATATGTGTGTGTGTGTGTGTGTGTGTGTATAATTAAATTATTTCCTTGCAGCAGCAACAGCAATTGTGATGAATCACAGAGGCTCATAGAATCCATAGGAACACAACAAAATGATTGTTGGGTCTTTAAAATAGGTCCCATAGGTGAAAAATGGAAAAGATTTATCTCCAAGAAGCAGAAAAGAACTTAATCACTGTCTCCAAGTATATGAAGGATTATTAAACAACATCTCTTCAGGATGTCCTGAAGACTGTTTTGTTTTGTTTTAATCTCTACTGAGGACAGAACAAAAGGAACTGAATTTAAATTGCAGCTGGAGGGGATTTAGATTAGATATAATATAAATGTTCTTGTAGAAATGGGAACATTTTAGAATCTCCTCAAAGGTTTTAAAAATAGAGTAAGCATTAACCTACTAAAAATGGACATCCCTCTAGGAATCATGTCCTGAACTTCAAGTATGAGCGGACTATGAGACTAAAGAAAATGGGATATGAAAGGAGTATTTCCTCCTGAAACACACACACATGCTCACACATAATTCTGTCATTCTTTTAAAACTAGATGGTTGCTTTAAAAGATCTAAGTTCTCAAATGAAATCATCAATTATCTTTCTTCCATGAAATTATAGTTAAGTCAGAACTTATTTGGGAGCAAAGTAAAATATAAAAATGTAGTTATATATAAAAATGGGTTGGGTTCTTCCCCTGTAAAATGCACTTAAAATTCTTTTTAGAGATCCTGTTTTATAACTCTAAAACATAGAATTGTTATTTAAAAAATTCTTTTTGATGTTGATTTCTTTTGAGAGAGTCAGAGGATGAATGGGGGAGGGGCAGAGAGAGAGAGAATCCAAAGCAGGCTCCAGGCTCTGAGCTGTCAGCACAGAGCTCGGTACTGGGCTAGAACCCATGAACTGTGAAATCTGACCAGAGCTGAAGTCGGACGCTCAGTGAGGGAGCCACCTAGGCACCTTAAAACATAGCAGTTTTAAATTAGAAAATTAAAAAACAAGGTAAATTTGGGTAGAGCTTAAATTTGAATCTCTCCCAGAGAAAGCATAGGTACTCCTGGGCCCCAGAGTGAATGAAAGAAAAAGAAGAAAAATATTGAATCCATTATGATTGACTAGTTAGGAATTTCTTTTGTTTTCGTTAAAGATGAAGCTTAGTTAGTGGCTCCTAGGAGTTGGGCCTAAGGCTGGGTATAAAAGTATGGCAGCAACCCGGAGAACACAAATGATAACCCTGTTTTTCAGCTGCTGGCTGTTGCCGTGATGCAGGAAGAGTGTAGCATTTCAGTAACCAGTATACCTGGAAGGAAAGAGTATTCCTTTCCCCCCTTCTTAATTTTTTAAATTTTTTAAATTAATTTTTGAGAGAGAGACACAGAGCGCCAGCAGGAGAGGGGCGGGGGTAGGGTGAGGGGGACACAGGATCTGAAGCAGGCTCCAGGCTCTGAGCTGTCAGCACAGAGCCCGATGTGGGGTTTGAGCCCACCACCTGCAAGATCATGGCCTGAGCTGAAGTCTCATGCTTAACCGACGGAGCCACCCAGGTGTCCCAGGATAGAGCATTCTCATACATAAATGTATTATAAAGATTAGGGTAAAAATAATGCCCCTAAGGTATTAGACGAAAAGGATATTAGCAAAGAGCAAGAGTTCAAACTCTTGGAGTTGATATGAACTTTGAGTTCTCTTTGATCTGAAACCACAAGGGTGGTAATAACACCATGCTCATGCTGAGGCTGTTGCATGGGGTCGGTGTGCTAAGAGCTTTGTTGTATTAAGTAATTCTGGTTGTTCTGTGGATAGTTTACTGTCATCCCCATTTTTAAAGGAGAGGAACTGAGGCCCAAGGGTTCCCAGCTGAGACTTGGTTCTGCGGCCAATCACTACTGTCTGCCTTTCCCAGTTAGCTTCCCATACAAGTGTGCAAGAAAGGAATTTCATGGTAGAAACAGTACTTCGGAAAGTTGCTTTTCCCTAGAGGGGTACCGTCAGCATGGTGACTTTGCCACGTCCACATAGCTCCTGTAGGTTGAGGACAGTCACGTTACCATCTCCTGGGCTGTTAGGTCTGATCATTTCTGTTTTTTTGCTGTCTTGATATACGGAACTGATTTAATCGGTGTCTTAAATTTATATCTAAAAACTACTTTATAGTAGGATTTTAATACAATGGCAACGCAAGTGTATTATGTTGCAGAGTTAAGTTTCTACCTGTTTTATGAAAACACACTTGGAACTTCTCACATTCGCCATTCTAAAAGATCTGTCATCGAATTCTGTTCCCTTAAAATTTGCCAGTTTCTTATAACGCTTCACTTGTCTTTCTATTCCAGAAAGTAGAATCCTCGTTTCTAAACCCAAACTTTAATCTCTGAACATATTCTAGATGGTTTGTTATTTTCCTCTCATTCACAGGGGTCCCCAATAAAGCCCATAATGTTCGTTAGGTGACGACATGTAACTGGTAATTTTAAGCAGTCTAGAACAAGAAAAGCAAGTGGTTTTTAGAAAATCCATTTCAGGCGTCCACCTCTGTTTTACCAAAATGTCCATGGTTTACCACATTGTGTCTTCTACAGAGAGAAGTAATTCAGAGGCCAAACTCCAGACAATTTCTGTTTTGGAACTTATAATTGAACTGAGAAAGATCAGTGTTGATGCTGGAGGACCTTGGAGGGAAAATCAAGGTTCTTTTTAGCATACAGGGTACAAAGAGTCCGTTGTGCCCATCGGATTGTTGTAGATGAAAAATCACAGGGCGCAATGCACGTCTTCTCAGTTTCGAGAACCTTGTCTTTGGCTACCACTGAGTCCCCAGCTGTGGCATGGAGAAGGTGCCAGACCATTCTCTCTGCTGCTTGGTAGACAGCCCCGGCCATTATTTTCATTTCAATCTTTCATTTTCTCTTGTAGCTTAAAGAGTATGAGGCCCAGCACCGGCAGTCAGCGCCCTTGGACCCTGCCGACTGGCCAGACGGTTCTTACCCGACATTCGATGGCTCATCAAACTGCAATGTAAGTTTGCGTCTCTTCAAGCATCTTGACTGTGTCGACTAGACAGTAGATCTTAGCAAGTTTCTGCCTTCGGACTTCCTGCAACTACCAAGTCCCCCCACCCCGGATCTGAAAACAAGTGTCTCTTCTGACACGTTACTCAGTTTTCTTTGCTTGATAGACTTATCAAAACAGTGCTATTCGTGCTGTTTTTTTAAATTGTGGTAAATTAGATGTAACTTAACATTTACTCTTAGAAGCATTTTCAGTTCAACTAATAATCAGTTGAGTGGCATGAAGCACAAACGCTGTGCAGGCATCACCAAAATCTACTTCCCGAACTTTTTCATCTTCCAAAACAGAAATACCATAATCATTAACCAGTAACTCCCTTTCCCTAACTTCGGGACTCCGCCACTCTACTTTTTAGCTCTATGAAATGTGACTGTTGGAGATCTTTTATGTACCTGTGATCACAGTCTTTGTCCTCCTGCGTCTGGTTTGTTTCATGTAGCGTAATGTTTTCCAGGCTCATTCACATTGCAGCATATGCCGGAACTTCATCCCTTTTCTAAGGATAAATAATGTTCCACCAAATAGATAGACCACATTTTGTTTATCCGTTTATCTGCTGATTGACACTCGGGTGTTTCTACCTTTTGGCTCTTGTGAAAAATGCTGCTGTGAACACTGGTATACAAATATCTATTTGAGTTCTTGCTTTCAGTTCTTTTCAGTATGTATCTAGGAGTAAACTTTCTAGATCACATGTTAACTATACGGTTAGTTTTATAAGGAGCCGCTGTCCTGTTTTCCACAGCGGTCGTGTCGTTATGTGTTTCTGACAGCACAGTGTGGAGGCTTCCGTTTCCATACCTCTCACCAACACTTGTAAGTTCCGCCTCTTTTGTTAATAGCTATCCTAAAGAATATAAAATGGTAATGAGAATGTGTGTGTGTGTATATATATATATATATATATATATATATTCCTTAAATATCCATTCAAGTTCTTTGCTCATTCTTGAATTGGGTTGTTCTGTGGTTGGCTGTTGAGTTGTAGAGGTTCTCTGGATATCCTGGCTATTAGTCTCTTATCACATGCACAATATGTAAATAATTTCTTTCATTTTGGGGTTGCCTTTTCACTTTCCTCATAGTGTCCTCCCCCAGCCTGAAGCCCAATGCGGAGCTCGATCCCACGACCTTGGGATTGTGGCCTGAGCTGAAACCGAGAGCAGGATGCTTAACTGACTGAGCCACCCACGCGTCCTCTCCGGTTTTCTTTTAAGAGTTTCATAGTTTCAGCTCTGAAGTTTAGGTCTTTGACCCATTTAAAGTTAGTGTTTATATATGATATAACAGATGAGTCCAGCTTCATTCTTTTGTAGGTAGATACCCAGTTTTCCCAGAACCATTTGTAGAAAAGACTGTTCTTTCCTCATTGAATGGTCTTCGGCTCCTTTTTAAAAAGTAATTGACCATATGTTGGGGTTTATTTCTGGGCTCTCTTATTTTATTCCATTGGTTTATATGTCTGTCCTTTGTAGGTGTCCTACTGTTTTGATTCGTGTAGCTCTGTGGTAAGTTTTGAAATCAAGATGTGTGAGCCCTCTGGCTTGGCTCTTCTTCCTCAGAAGTTTTGGCTACTCAGCTCTCTTGGGAGTTCAGGTGAAGTTCAGGATGGGCTTTTCTATTTCTGCAACAGATACTGTGAGATTGGTTTTTTGATTTCGTTTTGGTTTTGGGTATTTTTGGTTGGGTGTTTTTGATGCCACGAGCTTTTGACCAGGGAGGCATCGGATCTGTGGCTGGATCTGGATGGCACTGTTATCTGGGCATGGAAGTCCTTCCAGCCCAGGCCCACGGGACATCTTCGCGTTTATTCGTCTTTCATTTCTCTCAGCGGTGTTTTATAATTTTCAGGGTATCCGTCTTGCCTCCTTCAGTTTATTTCTAAGTATTTTGTCATTTTTTGATGCTACTATAAATGAAATTGATTTCTTATTTTCTTTTTCATGTTGTTCAGTGCTAGGGTGTATAAAGGCAGAACTGATTTTCACATGTTGTTTTTGTGTCCTGTAACTTGGCAGAATTGGTTTGTTTGTTTATTAAAGTTTATTTACCTACTTTTGAGAAAGAGAGAGAGAGAGCGAGCGAGCAGGGGAGGGATAGAGAGAGGGGGAGATGGAGAATCCCAAGCAGACTCTGTGCTATCAGATCTGTGAGATTATGATATGAGCCGAAATCAAGAGTCGGACGCTTAACCAGCTTAGCCACTCCAGTGCCCCACAAAATTCATTCAATATTTCTAACAGTTTTTGTGTGATGGAATCTTGAGTGTTTTTTCCATATGAGGTCATGTCATTTGTGAACAGAGACTGTTTTTACTTCTTTTCCAGTTTGGATGACTTTTATTATTCATGGTATATAAAAAATTTTTTTAAATGCTTTTTATTTATTTGAGAGAGAGAGAGCACGAGCTGGGGAGGGGCAGAGAGAGAGGAAGACACAGAATCCAAAGCAGGCTCTAGGCTCTAAGCTGTTAGCACAGAGCGCCATGCAGGGCTCGAACTCACGAACTGTGAGATCATGACCTAAGCCGAAGTTGGACGCTCAACCAACTGAGCCATGCAGTGCTCTCTTCGTGGTATTTTAATGTGACCAAACAGCGCTTTCTTGCATTCCACAGGGATTGTGGGAATGAGCGGTATATAGATTCAAGCAGACATTTTGTGATGCCATCATCTAACTGCACGCAGTAAGACTGGAAGGACTTCTCCTTTTCTCACTTATTGTGCACTTGTTTCTTGTTAGGTATCTCTCCTTAAAATCTGGAGGCAGCTCTGCCTCCCTGTCTTCAGTTTCTTGTCTCCTCTTATCTGGGCTCCATACAGGCAGTCGTCTTTCTAGAACATACTTCTTTTCTCGTGGTCTCCTATTTTGAAAAATCCTGATGGTCTTCCAGTTCAATAAGGTAATTTCCAGACTTTTCCCCACACTCCAGACACTTTGCAATCTGGCTGGAACCCATTTCTCTACCCTCCTCTGCTGCCCTGCTCCTAATAGCCTCCACTCCATCTACACTGGCCCCTGCTTGTGTGACTGAGCACAACTTGTATTTTCACAGACTCTGCTTTCTTTTTTTGATGGTTATTTATTTTTGAGAGAGAGAGAGAGAGAGAGTGCACGCACATGAGTCGGGGGGAGGGGGAGGGTTGGGGACAGAGGATCAGCTGACAGCAGTGAGCCCCATGTGGGGCTTGAACCCATGAACCACGAGATCATGACCTGAGCCAAAGTCAGATGCTCCACTGACTGAGCCACCCAGGCGCCCTTCACACGCTCTGCTTTCACTCATGCAATTTCCTCTATCTAAAATATCTTCCTTCAGATTTTTCCAGATAAAAATCTGTGCATCCTTCTAAGTAAAGTTCAACTGCAGTCTCCTGAAACCTCCTTTAGTCTCCTTAAGTATATTTTCTTGCTGCCTATTCTGCGCTTTGGTTAAAACTCGGTTTCTACTTGAAACCTGACCATTATCCTGTAGTATCAGCATTAATTGGACACCTTCTAGCCTCTTTGGGAATCATGAGCTCCTTGAGCAGGAAAGGCTTCCTGTATGATCTTTGTGTCCCCAGCGAGTGCCTGACTCAGTGTCCACCCCGTGTGGTGTGTTTGTGTCTGAGACATACTGGTGAACAAAGTTGCATTTAAACGGTCATCTTTCCTGGCTGCTGTAAGAGCATGTTTCGTGTCCCATAACCACAGGCTCCGTCTTTATGGCTCCTTTGCATCTAAGCAACAAATGAAGGCTTATCAGAGGTAAATATAATCCTCCTGCTACCTTCTGGTCCCTGATTTCCTGAGTCAAGCACCAGATTTCCATTTCAGTTAAAAACACACACACACACACACACACACACACACACACACACACACACAAAACACAGACACACAAAAAACCCCCCAGAGGATTATTAATTTGAAAGTCCTGCATGGTTTGTTTTTGTGTGAAAGAGACTGAGACGTTACCGTTTGTAATAATAAATGTATCACCCGCTGGCCAGCATTGTGTCCTGGGACTATGAGGTAATCAGAAGACCGTGTTTGTGGATTTCAGTGCCTTTTTGGGTCTCTTATCCTGTAGTCCTAAAGACTAGCGTAATATAAATGTAAATCATGAACCCAAAGAATCATGAAGAATAAATACAGTAGCTCAGGACTGAGGTGATTCAAACCCAGTTTGGGGAGAACACAAAGACCCAGTTGTCCATAGTGGGTCCTTCAGTATTGGGCTTAGTGTATACTGCCCTGATTAATAGCATCTGAGTTCAGGGGAAGGTTCTAAGACTATCCAGTCAGAACAGGACTGTAGAAAACCTCGCATGTTTAGACTCAAGGAGGGAGGCTCATCTCGTTTAGAGGAAAGTTAATATAAACAAAGTACCACAGTGATCCTGAGCGAGCTGCCAAGAGAGCATTATCGGGGTTGTTTGGTTGGACCCCCTTCAGACGGTAAATCAGAACCATCATCTGGGTATAAATTGTCGGAATAAAATGGGTTCTTCTTAGAAGTTGGACATTCGTTGTCTTGAGCATTTCTTTGTTCCTTTAAGGACATGTCTTCCAGGCACTTGCTGGGTACCAGGCTTGGCGTTAGATGTGCAGGTTATAGAGGCAGAGGAGCGGGAGAGACAGGCCCTGCCCCCACGAGGTCACCCTGCCGTGTAGAGGTACAAGTCACCCCCTACATATGCTCACACAGACCTGAGACGTCATTATTAGCACCTCAGCAAACCATTTCTCCACAGAGGACTCAAAAATAAATCCAGCCAGTTCTGTGTGGATGAAGGGGGAATACCATATTCATTCTCCGTTTCCAGTACAATCTTCCAGAAGCTCTAGAGTGACTTTCCGCTGAGAGAGGTGGGTGAAGACAGGCCATTCAGCCGTGGGGTTTTCTGAAGTGCTGTTATTTTACCCTGTATATTTTGCTAGCTGGCTTTGTGCAAACAGCCCACACCCATTTCCAGTCACCCTGTTTATCCCTACAGCTGACTGCCACTTGCTTAAAGTTTGCTTGAACTTGTACTTGATTACAGTCTTGATATAGGTGACACTCGCCCCTCTTACCCCACGTTAGCCTGTCCTGTGTTTTTATGGAGACTCAGCAAGAAACTCCACCCAAAATATTCCTTCTCAATTATGCTACATTCGCCTGATAGCCGAGTAATTAATTTCAGATAATTCCCACTGCGTCCTACTCGAGCTGCGGTGAGTTAGGCACTTTGATTATGTTTTGTGCGACGGCCAAGACTTTTCAGTTTTCCATTGATGCTTTTCTCTACGGAGACGTAAATAGCCCACTGGCCGTAGTCAGGAATGTCCGGGCCATGAAAGTTGCAGGGATCATAAGCCCTTTGTCACCAGACCTCAATGCCTATACTGATGCCTGCTGCGCTTTAGGATTTCATTTGCATTGATTTCATAGGCTTCCCCACCCCCATAACTGGCATTAGATAATTGCGTGTTGCTTCACAATAAATCCATATTCACATTCCTGGTTTCCAAGAATGTAAAGTACTAAAGATAGTTACCAGGGGAAGTGAAAAATAGCTTTCTCTTTGCCAGAAGAGAATGTGTTCTCTGCTGTTTTTCATTAATAACAAACTTCTGTTGTGAGAGAGTTGGGTTTTTTTTTAAAGGATTGCTGGTTGAGTACTTCACTTGACTCCTTGTTACATATCTGAACATTTATTTTCATATATTTCATTTTATTTTGATAAATTTCATTTTCTTTTGCCTCCTGGGGGGGCAGGTTGTTAAGAGTTCTCATTTTAAGCCTTCAGCTTTAGGCCTTGAAGTTCATCTTACCTTCTGGTTAAGAAAACGTTCAAGGAAAGCATGCTCTCCATCCTCCTGGGGTTTATAGCTTCTTACGGCGCAAGTAAATGGCAGTTTTTGTGTTTGTTTCTACAGATCGGTAGGTAAGCGTTGGTGATGTATTTGGTTTTTACATATTCATGAAAATGCTTACGGTAAAACATGTTTCCAAAAACCATCAGATTGTAAATTGTTTAATTATGACGCTATTTAAGTTATTTAAAAAAAAAAGTACATGATGTTGAGGAAGAATTAAAGCAACAACAAGGACCATCAAGCATGAGGACTTCTGGGTCCGTTGCAGACATTTATTTTCATCCCTTTGTTTGTTTCACTTGTTACAGAAAAACCTGGAATGAACCTTTTTGTATCTGAAGCTTCTTTATTAGTATGTTGAAATGTGTGGTGAAGTGAGTTATTTGGTAAAGCAAGCCAGCAGTTTAGAATCGATCTACATTTGGGGAAGTTGAGTTAGGAAGTTTGCGCAAAGAGCGGTGTAATGTTACAGCTGAGATACAGTAATGCCTTCCATCCACGGGTGCGTTTTGTTCTAGCCTTTCATTCCGCCTCTGGATAGATTTTGTCACCAACCTGGCCTGAGGCCCGGGAGGGCCGTGTGGTGGAGCTTGGGCAGTAGATCTGCAATATCAGGTGCTTGCTCCGTCCCCATTTCACAAAACAGTTTTAAGTGAGTGAGGACTTTTAAGGTCTCAACAAAAATACTTCCATATTATGAGATCTTTTGGTTTGCATAATGCAAGACCATTACATCTTTTTGGGGCTTCCTAAAATTACATTTTTTTTTACTTAGGTTTTTCAGAGGCATTTCACCTGCCTCACTTACAGCTATTACCCCCAAGCCAGAGACTTCGGGTCTGGCATTTTGAAAGGAGAGATTGCCACAGCCTTAGTCTAAACTAGAACTTTCTAAAAGATAATAATGTGCAGAAAGCCAGGAGAGCATTCCACAAAGTTACTTTTTTAACAGTTCATGTGATGAGTGGCTTGATTTACATCACGGGCAAAGAAAAAGCTAACAGTTCAATCACTTACCACAGAGCGTGGGGGAAAACAGCCCGTGTACATGGGGCATCCCTTCAAGAACAGACTGACCTGTCCTTATTCAAGGCACATCCTAGATTGATGCTCTTTTTTTTTGAGTCTGATATTATGGATTGAACCAGATTTTTAAACAATTGGTTTTTTAAAAGTGTATTTATTTGTTTTGAGAGACAGAGAAAGAGAGAGAGGGTGGGAAGGGGCAGAGAGAGAGAAAGAACCTCAAGTAGGCTCCATGCTGTCCATCACAGAGCCCACATGGGGCTGGACGTGAGATGATGACCTGAGCCAAAACCAAGAGTTGGATGCTTTAACCAACTGAACCACCCAGGCACCCCAAAATGGATGGTCCCAATGTGTTTTTATTTTATTTTTTTACTAATTTTTAAAATTTACATCCAAGTTAGTTAGCATACAGTGCAACAGTAATTTCAAGAGTAGATTCCTTAATGCCCCTAGCCTATCCCCCTCCCACAACCCCTCCAGTAACCCTCTGTTTGTTCTCCATATTTAAGAGTCTCATGTTTTTGTCCCCCTCCCTGTTTTTATATTATTTTTGCTTCCTTTCCCTTATGTTCATCTGTTCTGTATCTTAAGGTCCTCATATTAGTGAAGTCATATGATATTTGTCTTTCTCTAATTTCGCTTAGCATGATATCCTCCAGTTCCATCCATTAATGTGTTTATTTTGAATATGTTTTCTTTACAAGGGTAAAACTTCTAGGCAATGTGTAGAAATTAAAATGAGTCAGAAGTTTTATGTTTATATTTTAAAGGTGTTAGAAGAACACATAAATCAAGATCATTAGCTTCCTCACTTGGGGAAATAACCCTAAGGAAAACTTTTTTTTAATGACAACAACACATGTTGAATTTACAAAATTTTCTCCCACCTATAAATACTGCTAGCAATTATAAGAAAATACAATTTTCATTTTTGCTGACTCTGAGTGAATATTTATTGGATGCATAAATTATATGAAGATTCACATATACCAGAGGAGTAGAGTTGGCATTATAGGTAAAAGAAAGGTTTTTCCATGAAACTGGTTGACTTCCTTATACTATCTTTGTTCTCCTAGCTTGTGTTTTACAAGGAAATTTAAGAGAGGGTAGATTTCAAGCATAAAAATAACTTATATTTCTGACTAAACTCGTTGCTTTTAGTGGTGTTTATAGTTTTTCTTTGTATCTCTTTTCCTAGAGAAATATTTTTCATAACTCTTAATATATGGGTTTCAGCTTAATAGAATGCCAATTGGCAACATAAGTTTGGATTTGGGGCTAGAAAATGGTTCTGCTTGTTGACATTAGCTGGGCTTGAACTCGGGTTGGTTTGATGTGTGCTTCAGCTCTTTATTTCTTCCACAGAAGAGCTTTACTCATTTGACTTGTAATCTGACCAGGAAAAAGAGAAACATGGCCCACCAATAATTTGCTAGAGGACATTTATATACGGTGCAGCCCTGGGACAGATATCAGCAATTCTTTATACGGTGCTGTGTTACATTGTGCCAGAATAATGACCATTTTCTAAATCTTGTTAAATGGAGCTATGTTAAAAATAGCTTTTGTTGATTTTGGTCTTTTAATGGATACTTGAAACCGTCAGGTGATTATTCAGACCTTCATGGATACTTTCTATCAATTTCTTTTTTATTTGGCTGGGTGGGAATGTACAGGAAGAAATACTATCAATTTCACTAACAGTGAGTTTGACACTGAAATGATAGTAGAACAGGGACATACTAAAATTCTCCTTAGAAGGGTAAAAGTAATGATTCTTTAGACCTGCTGCTTACGGTGAGACCAGGAGATAAAATCAGCCCATTGGAGCGACACGCACAGTGAAGTCTCTTGAGAAAAGAATTGTGTTCTAACTGCATATAAACTGACCAAGAGGCCCGGCTCATTTGTTCCGCACCGCCCTCTCCCCCCAGCCTTCTCCCTGGGATGGGGGCCAACGTTTGAGGCATGTATTTGCTGGGAGTCCCTTAAGACCAGCCTCTTTACAAAAAGGTAGCCAGAAAGGATGCTTTCCCCCCAGGAAAGCCAGGCACTGCCCAGCGCGATTAGGGGAAGGACCCCATGAAGCTGGACCCAGGCGTTGGGTTCCGATCCTACCACCTGTTGGCTCTGCTTCGGTGGGAAAGTTGTTTCATCGTTTTGTGCCCCTGTTTTCTCATTTGGAAACCTGGACAGGTGTATCTATCCCATACAGGCGTTGCCAGAATTAAACGGCACACAGTAAATACCCAGTTAATGCCAGCTTCTATTTATTTATGTGTAGATCTTCCACCTTTCGGTTAACGGTTACTCCTGAAAGAGTTGGAGTTCCCATGAAAGTGCTATTTTTGAACACGTCATCCACCTGTTAGCAGTTGCTTAAGTGTCACAGCAGATGGGCTCGTGTCGTCAGGACAAGCTTGGTGCAGCCAGTGTATGTTTACCTAGTTTAGTTATGCCTTTTACCAAACACATCATCAGTTTATTTTCTGTTTCAGA
Organism: Mungos mungo; assembly: GCA_004023785.1. Lineage (NCBI taxonomy): Eukaryota > Metazoa > Chordata > Mammalia > Carnivora > Herpestidae > Mungos > Mungos mungo. The sequence goes on from PISW01000189.1 coordinate 95,491, forward strand.
AGGTGTTATTGTGGAAGTGGGTCTATGGGTGGGTCCGACATGATTTCAGGGTTCACGTGCTTTAGGATTACTGTTTGGGAAGAATAAGCAGTTACTTGTACTGAATTGCCTAGGGCCACGCCATGCCATGAGGTGGCACAGTGAGTGTGTGGTCGGGGCTCCCGTGCCTGGGTCAGGCGGAGAACACGCCCGTGGCGGGCGCAGAAATAACTGGAATCCCGCTCTTCGTACCCGGCAGACTCACCAGGCGGGTCGCATTCTTCACCAGCCTGTACGGTAACAGAGAGTTGAGGGTGCTCCCTGCGACCCCTCCTTAGCATGTCCTGGGCTCCATGAGCAAACATAAACAGTGGCAAAGTACCCAGGTTCCCCATGGTCTGAGGGTACCTATTTTTAAAATTTGGGGTGGCCTTTGGATACATTCCAGTCTGTTGTTTCTTTTAGTAGGTTGAGCCAAATGAGACTGGAGTTTCTAGCTTTTGACCTACAAAATGGCATTTTATTTGTCCGGCCGGGTACAAGAACACCAGATAGCACATACACATTTCCCCGGCTAGTATCTAAGTGAAGATATTCGTAATGTAATCTGGGTGAAGGATTGGCATTTGGATTTGCAGTGCCAGTTTTTAGTTTCCTTTTGGAAGTCACCTCAGGGAGGTTGGGTAAGAGAGGATTTCCATCACTTGTTTAATGAGAGTTACTGCACGTTAATTCCTCCTTGAATCATTTGCTCCAGTGTCAGATCTGATCTAATGGATGGGCTGGAGAGCCACGGGCCCTTCCTGCGGTTCGAGAGTAGGATCTGGCCCAAGGGCCACCTCCAGCCGAAGCTAACTTATTGAAGTCATAGGCTGTTTATCACTTTGTTTCAGGTCCATTTGAATAGTAAGTTACCAGTTACCCATTTTATCAAAACTCAGCATCAGACGATGAGACAATTTTTGGGAGAGTGAGTGTGAGCAGGGGAGGGGCAAAAGGAGAGGAAGCCACGGAACCCAAAGCAGGCTCCAGGTTCCGAGCTGTCAGCACAGAGCCCGATGCAGGGCTGGAACCCACGAACCACAAGATTATGACCTGAGCCCAAGTCAGACGCTTAGGCAACTGAGCCACCCAGGTCCTCCGGAAAGCAATATTTTACTAAAACAACCAAATTCTAATTATTTCCAGAATAACGTATCTTTGTTCCTCTCCCTCTTTATACCATACCACATCCTCTGTCGTCCCTTATTGATTGTTCTACTCCTGGTCTGATGCTAATACGGCATTGCATAATTACTTTCTAAAACACTTAACTGCCCTGCCCTTTTGATCCAGAGTGCAGCTGAACGAGTGCCATCTTGAGCATTGTTTGACTCCTTCGTTGTGCGAACCCTATTGAGTACCTACTACATACTAGTCCCTGTACATAGAGGTCTATATTTCAGAGGGAGAGATAGACAGGTGGGTAGCACGGCTGGGGGCTTATTTGGAGTGTTCCCACCTTGTGTGTTAAACATATACACAAAGTCCATTAAGCGCCAGTGAGCAGAGTGTGGGAAGCCTTCCCAGGGAAGGTGTTAGAACCCGAGTGAGAGTTCACCAGGAGAAGAAAGAGAAACGTGTCAGGTAGGGGTAGCAAGAGGCATGAGTGGAGGCGAAGAGCCGGGTCTGTCTTAAAACTTGGACCGTAGGAGAAAATGGACTTAAAGAATACAGCTCTTCTCTAGATCGGTATTTTGACTCGTAGGGTATAGTGTTTTGTGTTCACACTTACACGTTGGTTCTGCAATAGATTGTTTCAGTCCTCTCTTTTATGACTGCAGTTTCCTGTCTTTGAAGTCTTGTTTAATGGAATTCATGCTCTTATGAAATTATTTTATAGAGTGAAGCAACTGTTAGGAATTTCTTCCTGCACCCTGGGTTGTATTTTCTTCTGACGGGGAGACGGCATCTAAAGATAGGATCTCTACGTTCTTCCATGCTTTGCCTCTCTCTTTGTTCCCCCGGGCTATAGATGGTTTGAGTAGTTGTCTCATATTTCTTTGCACCTTCATCATGCTTGGAGAGCTCGGATCAGATTTTCTGTTTGTGCTGCTGTAATGAGGATGACTCTCTGACTTGCCTGTCGTGCTGTCTGACCATAGATTGTTTCCCTTCTTCCAGCCTACAGCTGGGGGCTTTGTTTTGTGGTCCATTCATGGTTGGTGGTGCTATAGCCTGATGTCATGGCCAGAGAGGTGGAATGTGGTCTTTGCTAGGATACCTGGGCTCTGCCCTCTCTCTCCAAAGACTTCGTTACATGTGCCACAGCTCAGTTCATCCCACTTGGTGTGGGGAAAGGGGAAGGGCGTTGCCAGTCAGCCTTTCATTCATTTCTCCACTTCTGGTGAATTTCTAAGAGACTTTATTTCACTCAGGATCAGCCTTACGAGACTTTCCATCTTTTCACACATTATTCTCCTGAAGCAATTTCCATTGGTTCTAGATCAAAATATTTTTAAAAAAGGAAGGCCACACAGTACTTCCTTTGAGATTTGAAGTGAAGTTCCCTGGAATAATTCTCAAGATTCCCACTGGTCTGGCTTTTAGAGAAGTAGGGCCTGTTTCCTGGGTCTTCAGAGATTTGCTTCTTCCCTTCATCATAAAGTTTTATTTTAAAGCTTAATGTGTTAGAGTATAGATGTTTCCTTGCTTGGGTGCTCTGGGTGGAATAAGTTTTGGCTGGTCTGCAGTAATTTCGTTTTGTGGAGGCTGTTGCTCATTTTGCTGGTTGTTGTGGGAAGGATATTCTGTGGTCTGGTTACAGCAGTCATCATGCTTGATAGCCAAGGCGAGGCCACAAACAACACCTTTCTTCTCTCAATGATTCGTTTCCAGGGATTCAGCCTCGATTCCTTCAATTTGGAAGTAAATTTGCTTGTGGAGGCAACTCCATTGAAATAAATTTGCTCATTATTTATTCTACAAACATAAGGATCATTATGTTTAGGGGATATAGATAGTGACTCCAGGCGGTGAAATGGGCCCATCTCCCTCCAGCCTCAGGAGACGGTCCTGCGGATTGATCCGCAGCCGAGGTTTTGGTTGGAGGAAAGAACGTGGCGTCGGCACCTTCCCTCCGCTGCCGGAGGTTCTGTTCCTTCTCAGTAGTTTTCATCGTCCTGCACCGAGGCAAGGTTACGCAGCAGCCCCGTCCAAGGAGATCATGCCTGATCCATGAATCAGTCAGTCTCAGATGCCATAAAAATAATGTGACTTTGCAAACACCCACCCAATCCCTTAGGAGACGTACGGCTTTTGGGATGAAAACTTCTATCGGCTCCAGAAACTAGAGCCTCAAACGCATATGTAATTGCCCCACTTGGCAGTTCTGCTCTGAATCATCCTTTTTCCATGGCACAGGCTATGTGAGAACTGAATGCACTTGAGAATGAGTGGGTTTGATGTTTTGCTTTAGTCCTCGGTGGGCCTGACACCATAGATTTGCTTTGGGTGATGCTGCCCCACTTTTTTTTTTCAACCCCAGTCTCTCTCTCTTTTTTTTTTTTAATGTTTATTTATTTTGAGAGACAGAGAGACAGAGTGTGAGCAGGAGAAGGGCAGAGAGAGAAGGAGACAGACTCCGAAGCAGGATCCAGGCTTTGAGCTGTCAGCACAGAGTCTGATGCAGGGCTCGAACTCACAAACCGCGAGATCATGACCTGGGCCGAAGTCGGCCGCTTAACCGGCTGAGCCACCCAGGCGCCCCACAACCCCAGTCTTAACGGAGGGACTGCTGAATTGCCGACTGCCTTCCCATCATGTCTTACCTTAACTCAGCTCATTTCTGTGAACAGTGGGCTTATCTGGTCTATGGACAGGGCGATTTAATCTCGGGCAGAAAAATCTCGCAAACATTTCAGAGGAAAGGGGGAATTTCAGTTCTCTTTCCTCTGGTGACCTCTCTGCTCCCCGATGGCCCCTTCGGGAAGAAGGAAAGCCGTTTTCTCTGCTCCATGGCAACTTGAAGAGTTGGGACGGGTCTCCCTTCCCTCAGCTGTAGGACTCCCGAGGTCTTCCGTTTTCTCCCCCCTCCTACGGGGAAATGAGCAACTTTGTCTGGAGGTGATTGAAAGACACGCAAAGTTTGTGAGTTTAAGAAAAAGATTAGAATTTATCGTGGAATGTAGCATCCATTTGCTGTTCCTGGGGTTTTATAGTTAGCTCTTCAAATAGTTTCGTAAGTGAATTAAACACTGACAAGCCTTCACCCCTGGGAGTAAATTCTCACATACCTTTTACAAATAAAAGTATCGTAGAATTCTCTTTTCCTCTTCCCCTTCGTTCTTCAAATCTGACAACAACTAGTTAATCTTGAAACTGCCAGAGAGATCATTTCTGTGTTCCACTGCACCTCTGGGAGAAGAAAGGAATCTCCTCTTTTTGTCCATATGCTGACAAAAATCTCCTAATTTCAGAGGGCAATGATGTCACCAGCTAACGAGCAAAATATTTCTTACTAAACAGATGAGTCCTTCCCTGATTCCTTTGTGAAATAGAAAAAAACCCCTCACAATGTGTTTCATATTGCCTGTAGTTACTCTGACAACTCATAAACACTTCAAAATGTAATTCTGACTTCTTTAGAGAGTGAGACTAATTTTTTTGGTAAACAGAGAATGACCCGTTAATCTGACGCCTGTGACCGGAAGGCCCCCACCATGCCGGGGCCCTGATGACAGGTAGTCCTTGGTGCTGATCTTGAACATGCCCAGCAGGGGCCAGTGTGCTGCCCCCAAGGCGGGGAGGGACCTGGAATGCATCACTTCTTGGACCGGGGGAGGGTGATCAGGCACATCGGAGAGATTATGAAATCAGGCTTGGAGGGAGAGGAGGGGGCCGGGAGTTGCTGTTGATTGGTGTCACATGCTGTTGAGAAGGGCGAGCGGCAGCCGACTCTCTTGCTTGTCCAAGAAGGCAGGCATCTCGGGCCGTGGGGGGGAAAGAAGTGAGGCCCTGGGGCCATCTAAGGCTGGCCTGCGAGGATCCTGGAGGGACACAGAAATGCCCCCAGACACCTAGCAGGTGCCCCTCCCCTCAGTGAAGCATGTCTCAGTTTCCCCTGCCAGAGGTGAGTTCAGCCACTTTTTTTTTTTTTTAATATTTGTTTTTGAGAGAGAGAGACAGAGTGTAAGCAGGGGAGGGGCAGAGAGAGAAAGAGGGAGACACAGAATCTGAAGCAGGCTCCGAGCTGTCACAGAGCCAGACGTGGGGCTCAAACCCACAAACCACGAGATCATGACCTGTGCCAAAGTCGGACACTTAACCGACAGAGCCCCCCAGGTGCCCCAGGTCTCCCACTTCTGAATGCCCGCATCTCTCCGTTCCTCTTCTGGGTTTCCCGCAGCTCCTCACGCTAATCATGCTTCTGAAGTTCTCTGTGGGCTCTCTCTCCCCTAACACTTGGGGATTGTAATCTTTGTAGCTCCAGGTAAAGTCCACTCACTCCTGTTTCAGTTCCTTGCTCCTTCCTCATGCCTCAAATCAGTGCATCCGTCCATTGATTTCAACCAGGAAATATCCATTTATTACAGACACAGATGCTATTTTGAATTGCCTCACTGTAAAAAGATATTGAGTGTTGGCAGTTGTGTAAGTAAATAGGCACGCTTTTTATACTACTTGTGAGCTTTGAAAGTAATACAGTATTTCTTCTGACCAAAGTGTCTCTACATATCCAAGGACTTTAAACTATACCCATCCTTTTACCCATCAATTCTACAATCTCGTTGTTCTTCTAAAAAGAAGAATGTGTTAGATGTGTTAGACATTTTACAACAGAGGAGGCGCCTGGGTGGCTCAGTCAGTTGAGCGTCCAATTTCGGCTCAGGTCGTGATCCCATAGTTCTTGAGTTCGAGCCCCGTGTCGGGCTCTGTGCTGACAGCTCAGAGCCTGGAGCCTATCTTCAGATTCTGTATCTCCCTCTCCCTCTGACCCTCCCCTGCTCACGCTGTCTCTCAAAAATAAATAAAAAACATTAAAAAAAAATTTTACAACAAAGTTCATCAGAGTCTTGTTTATGATCTTGAAAAATTGGAAACATTCCACCATCTAATGATTCAGGGCATTAAGAAAATTAGGGTAATTTCTGTGAATACTACTGAATCCTTACTGTATTGTTTACCGGATATGTGTTGACATAAGAAAATGTTCAAAGCAGATTAATTTAAAAAGCAGATTTTAGAAGAGTTTGCGCAGTATCCGTGGGGGGCTTCACGGTTTCTCTAAAGGAAACCTTCAGAGGCGGTGGTGTGGAATGGGGGGCGGCGCCTGGAAGCTGCCTACTCCTACTGTGTGTTCTGCTCCTACTGTGTGTGCGTGTGAGGGGGTCCTGGGGACCCTGGTAGTGACCATGGGACATGGAGCAGCTGAAGGTCACAGATTCACACTTTTTTTTTTATAAGAAGCAAAACAAAACATAGAAACCTACGGATATGTAGTGGGTGTGTGCTCTTTGTGTGTGTGTGTGTGTGTGTAAAAAGCAGGAGCATAAAAACCAAAATATGACTAATTTTTTGAGTGTGGGAGGGTTCAGGTGAGTTCTTTGTCTCCTTCTGTATCTGCATTTTCCATATTTTGTAGTTGAAAATGTGTCACATGTAATCAGAAATAAACATTTTCTGAAATGCAGATGCAGAGACGAACAGGACAGTGGCCCTGCTCTTCTCGGTGACATGGTGGTGACCAGACGCTGGGCCGAGTCCCGTGACTGTGTGTGCTCTGCAGCCACACAGCTTATGGAAGAAGAAGAGGAAAGCCAGGAGGGCTTTCCAAGGGAGGTGACTGAAGGGACCGAATGTCGAAGGTCGGGTAGGAGTAGATGGGGTGGGCAGAGATAGTCCCAGGAGAGGAATCTGCCAGTGCAGGCACATGAGAGAGGGAATATTCAAGATGCGCTGAGGAAGTCGAAGGATGAGAACCCAGTGCTGTGAGAGACCTTTCCACGTGGTATCTGCATAGAGACTCCTAGAAACTGGAAGTAAGGGCCGGGTTCCAACCACGCGAAGCCCCCACACTTCGCAGGAATGCCTTTGGACTTTGCTCTGAGGACCCAGTTAACAATCCCTTAGAAAGGGAGGCAGATGCTCACATCCATCCTCAGCACATTGGCCCACTTCCTGCGTGCTACGTAAGTTAAAGCTCACTACCCAGGGGCGGGATCAGTGATGCCCTTCCTTCATAAAGTGGATTCCAACTGAACCACCCTCTCCCAAGTAGCTTTCTGGGGTGGCCTGGCCCAGCCTCATCGTTTCAGTATCCCATAGTTGACCCAGATCCCACAGCAGGGGCTGGGAACAACGGGGCTGGAGAGTCTAAACGTCTTCGTTCGACATTGGTGACACACGCTTGCCGAGGACCCGCTGTGGGGGGGCAGGCACTGGGCACCGGGAGTATGAGGTGGACCTTCCTGTCTTCTGAAGGACAGGCTGTCTTGGATGCCCGTGTCATGGCCAACATTGAGTACCTCCAAAAAGACCTGAATCGTCCTCTGAGAGTTGTGGCAGCGACAGCTAACGGGGTGGGGGGTGGGGGGGTCAGGCCACCAGGAGGACGGGCAGGGACGGGTGCTTTGCCCACCATCCTCACAGAGCCTGGCACAGCCAGGGCCCGCCTTCCTGTGCGTCTCACACTGACACAGCGTCCCTGCCTCACGCTCGGGCTCCTCTGCAGGCTTATCCCTGCCCAAGACCACACGCTGTTCACAGGTGACAAGAAGGGGCCCTGAGCCTACCTTCACCAGGTTCCAGAATTCTAGCTCCTCATTCAGCTCGGAATCTTCTTTGCGTCTGAGCAGTTGTTCAGACCCAGCCTCAAATGTCCACGTCACCGACTTCTGAGTGTTTTCTTTGCCTTTGCTGGTTTTTTTTAATGATTTATTTATTTTTGAGAGAGAGAGAGAGAGCACATGAGCAGGGGAAGGTCAGAGAGAGAGAGAGGGAGATACAGAATCTGAAGCAGGCTCCAGGCTCTGAGCTGTCAGCACAGAGCCTGACGCGGGGCTCAAACCCACAAACTGTGAGATCATTACCTGAGTCGAAGTCAGACACTCAACCGACTGAGCCACCCAGGCGCCCCTGCCTTTGCTATTTACACAGCACCTCAAATAGCAGCTTGGAAGAAGTCAAATTGGCCTTGTTTGAATTCCAATCAGCGACAGACTGCAGATGTCCTAAGTGCTTATTGAGTGCCACTGGTAGATTGTGCAGACGCAAAGTTTTTTGTTTGTTTGTTTATTGAGAAAGAGAGAGGGGGGACAGAGAATCCCAAGCAGCCTCTGTGTTGCCAGTGCAGCGCCCAGCGCGGGGCTCCATCACACGAACCGTAGATCATGACCTGAGCTGAAAGCAAGAGGCAGACGTTTAACCAACTGAACCATACAGGCACCTCCCCCCACCCTGACCCAAATTTTAAAACAACAGTTTAAGATAAATGTTATTAGATCAAATTTGCATGGAGAGAACACTAAGACCCATAGAAGTGAAGTGATTTGCTGGAGGACTTGGAAATCCAACCCAAGTTGTTCTAGCTCCAGAGTCTTTTGGCTTTCCTCTTCCGTCTACCCCACTTGCACTGGGGCACTTCCTTAGTTTGTGCCAAGCAGCAAGGAGGTTCAGCCGAGGACTTCAGCTGACAGTTGTAAGGAGCTCTATGCATAACGTCGCATGCATTGTGGTTGACGGTCTTGGGTGAAGAAAGCTCATGTCCAGGTTGGAGGTGCAGGAGCAAAACCATGGTTTCGGATTCTGCTTCTGCCATTGGCTGTCTGTGAAATTGGGTTAAACGTGCAAATACTTCGCACGGTGCCTGGGAATTACGAGCATACAGTAAAGACAGGTGTTGGGCGCACAATGACAGAAAAGCACCGACTATAGTTTGTGGCACAGGTGGGCCCTCAGACGGCAGCAGGGGAGGGGGTGTCCGTGAGGCCAGAGGCAGCATCGGTGAGTGTGTTGGCAGAGCTGGGCAGTACGGGGAAAGTGTAGCAAACCCTTGCAGGGAGAGATCATAGGAAGTCCCATTAGGGGCTGGAGGGGACACTTCCGGGGAAGAAAATTGCAGTTCTTGTTGAAGAGTGAGAGATGCCCTCCATCTGAGGGAAGGATTGCAGGCCAGGCACCCAGGAAAAAGAGATAGTTGGGGTTCCTGGTGGCCTGTGGCATTGGGACCTCTTCAGCATGGGAAAAAGAAAATTGTGTGTGTGCACGCGTGCGTGCGTGTGTTGTGCATGCGTGTACGTGTGCATGCGTGTGAGATGTCCTACCGCACACATAAAGGCCCACACAAGGAGAGAGGCACCTTGGACTGGTGGGAGCTCAGACAGCAGGAACCACGTGACTTACCCAAGTGGATGAATTTACTCCTGAGATACAGACATAACTTGCAACCCACATCGTGGAGACTCCACATGGGTTTTCCGTCCTATCTTGTTCAGATGATGTTCTATTTAAGTGACAGCATGTGGCCCCTCACTCCCCAGACACCTCTGAGAAAATTAAATGGTCATCTTGCGACACAGTCTCCGTGCACACATTTCTAGAAGGCAGGAGAACCCAGCTGCTCTGAAATGATGATTGAAACAATTTGGTAAGACCATTTTAGAAGCATCACCGGGGACAGGAAATATCTATGCTACATTTACTTGAGTAGTTAAAATAGAAAAAAGGAGTGGGGACAGATAGAAAGTGACAAGTCCAGAAGAAAACCAAAATCATAAGTTTTAATTCAGTAATTTCAAAAATAGCCATTGGAAGGTGTCTATTTTCAATCGAGACTACTCCCTTCAGGGGATGTTTGGAGGAATATTTGCGAACGAGATCTTTTTTAAGTTCAGTCACTTGTAAGGCTTAGTCCTTGTCCCGGATTTGCTCAGATTCCCGCGTTCTTTTTTTCTTTCTCTGGAATTCCATAGACAGTAATTAAGGAACTGGAGGCCAGCGGGAGGTCAGGGAGCCTTCGTCAGTGAAAACAGGGATTGTTTGCCACGTACAACACTCCCTTTTTTCCTTGTGGTGAATAGGAGATTTGCGTAGAGCTGATGACTTATGCCTTTCTTACAAGTTATGCAGTTAGCAAGCGACTGGGGAATCCGTCAGCAGGCAGAAAGCGGCTAATTGAATCCAGTGTCTCCACTTTTCCCTCCTTCGGATATTAAGCTGTGCTGGCGGAGCCTGTCTGATCATGTAACTCCAAAGAAACATGTTTGAGGAGTGGTTGATCCTCACTTTGAGATCACGGAGTTGACGGGACAGGAGTGAAGACGCTCTCAACGTGGGGAGGGGGCGGGGGTACCAGACCTGCTCGAGATTGCCCCTCAGGCCTGCTAAATGCCGAAGCCGGTAAGTTCTCTGGATGTGTTTCATGTGAAAGGGAAGATGTGCTTTCTGTCACTGCAAGGAAAAGCTTTTTGACTGCTCCGGGCTATGACGCTTGCCTCTTTTCCAGTCAAATTCTTCGAGGTTTGTCCTTCTTCCCTTCTGCACTTCCCTGCCGTGCAACCCCGAGCTTTCCTTTCTAGCACGCTCATCCAATAAATAAGGCATAGCTTTGCGGGGAGAAGAGTGAATTTTAATGTGAGAAGAAAGTGATTCTAAAGAGACTGAGTGTGCGTGGTTGGAGCCCAGCTGTCAACCTGGAGGCTTTCTGTATGGCGGACTTGACTGCAGACAGCCTTGCCTGATGTAGCTTTTCATAAACCTGCAGCTGATCGGCTTCCTTCTCCTAAAGGTTTATGCCACTGACAAGCGTAGACCAGACCGAGTTAGTTGAAGCGTGTATGTTTCATTCCGCACCCAATCAACCAGGAACTATTGTGTGAATTTCACAAGCAAAGTACATTGCCAATTTCAGAAGATTATAGAAATGCTTAAATACTGTACAGTGGTGTGTGTGTGTGGCGGGGGGGGGGGCTCCAGGGGAGATAAACCGACTTAGTCTGGCTGGTAATTGGGACAGTGTGCTGAGTGTTCGGAGCTGGGGAAGCAAGCTGAGTGTGTTTCTGCAAAAGGCACAGTGGTAATTCTGTGCTCACCACGGGCTCCCGCAGGCTCTGGTTGCTCCTTGCAAGTTCGGTTTAACTTTTATTACGGCACAAGGCTCCTGCGGCTGCAACACTGTGCCGGGTGGCTTTTGGAAAGCATTTTGTTACAGCGCATCTTAGTTGCAGGAACCGTTTGTTACAGGGGCCAGGGAAGTATCTGGTACCCACCTGCAGGGCTTGGGAGCACGGGGATGCTGCTTTCTCGTTTGCTTCGGCACACAGACTTTTCTATCCACAGATGCTATTAATTGTATTCCCTTTTTCTGATCATCCTGAATGTGGCAGTGTTATGAAAAGTCCTCCACCCTGGCTCCGTGTCTTTCCTATTAGAACATTGCAGATGTGTCAAGGACGCACATGTTCCAAAAGAGGCTGAGAAGGAAGGAGGCTCCACCCTCCTCAGCCTGCCAAGTGGGCCCCATAGGCTCCTCATTCAGCACCCTGGCAGGCGAATGGTGTACTATCTCTTTAAAGCAGCTCTCGTTTTGTGCCTTGGCTTGGTCAATTTGTTATGGTTTAAAACTGTGGAGCCAGCTGTCTGTAATCTGATGTAATGTTGCCATGGAAACCAGAAATGAAACACTTAAGCATTCACCACAGAATTACTACATATAGCATTAGCCAAAGTAATTAAAAGTTGAGCCATATGGGCTTTCTGGTGGAAAAATCTGCAATAGAGAGGCTTAGAAATCAAATGTTTCTATTTACAATCATGTAAATCCACTTTTCCAACCTCCTTCGGTGGAATAAATTAATTGCCTTTTTCTAACTAAAGTTGGGAGGTGAGGAGTTTTCTACGGATGATTGCATTTTCAGTTTCTCACTTAGAAGATGAGCAGATTAAAGTTTCCTTTTAGTACTGGGACCTGGGGCCGGGCGAGGAGAGGAGGAAGTTGCATAAACATACACTGCTATATTTCACTTTAGTTTCTTTAAAACCTGTTCTCTAGTTGTTCAGTTTAATTCTAGGAGTCTGTTTCTTGGAAACGACTATTCCTTTCATATGTACTGCCGATTTCCTTCTTCTACGAAAGTTCCTCTGGGTGCACAGATTTCTTTTAAATGTACACACATACACTTAAACAGTTTTTTTATTTTAAATTCTCACACCCTCATCTCTGGGGGTATAATTTCTGAACTAAAAGACATGACAAGTTATTTTCAGCATTTGGAAAGTGGCATATGCTTATTTAAAAGGAGAAACATGAAATGAGAATTTAAGCTTTATTTCCCAGTTTAAATGAAATGCATGCCTATACACAGTCTGTGTGAAACCAGCTGGAGAGAATTTTTTAAAAGCAAATATTTCACAAACTCCTTTTCCTCTGGACTCAGGAGGAAGTGAGAAGTCAACACCTCCCCATCAATAAAACGCATCCTTGGGATACACTCCAGTGTTGAACTGGGTTCAACTCCAGTGACTTCTAGGCTGACTCAAGGGGGGATTTTCTATTTAAAAAAACCAACAAGGTTATAAGGAGAAATCTGTGACATTTTTCTGTATCTGTCTGGTTTGTGCTGCATCTGTCTGGTTTGGTGTCCAAAACACGATAATGAAAAGTTACTCGTTGCTGTGATTTGTCATTCGTCAGTGGCAAACACCTCCAAAATATTTGTTTGTTTGTTTGTTTAGAAAAATAAAAATAACATTAGTTCATGGTTCTAAAGAGCTCCTCTTTCTCAAAACTAGATGGAACATATGAAAGCGATTAAACAAGTACCTGGAATACGTTCTTTTTCACTCCGGTGAATCAGGGCAGAGGGAAGGTTCCTGCCGGGAACTTGGGCAGGAGGATTTTGCCTTTAATTCTGTTACCCTGATTTAACTATTTCGGTTTCTCCCTCAAAAGTCCCCTCTGATGGCACATTTGCTACATACTTGTCTTTGTGGAATGCACAGACACACACACACACACCGCCACCAGCAACCACCAACCTAGGTACAAGGTGTACATACAAAATTAATTTTCATTCTGTAACAGAGCGTCCTGTGTCTTTGTTCATTTCATTTTCTCTCAACTTCAAAAATTTTTTTAATTTTATTTATTATTTATTTTGAGAGAGCGAGTGTGTACGAGCAGGGGAGGAGCAGACAGAGAGAGAGGGCTCTCGCCGTCAGTGCAGACAGAGCCCAGCACAGGGCTTGATCCCACGAACCGTGAGATCACGACTTGAGCTGACATCAAGAGTCGGACCCTTAACCGACTAAGCCACCCGGGCACCTCATTGACTCCGGAAGTTTTATGAGAGTGACAGACATGTTCTAGATTTGTCCCACTGGAATCTAATGTTGATTCTTCTATTAGAATTGCTTAGCTTTTGAGATTCCTCTCGAAGGCAGAATATTCTCAGCCTGTGTGTGTAATCCCATGCACTGTGGCTTTGTTCAGGCGCTGATGACTTACCGTGAGGGTCAACCACGTTTCCCATTCCCCTGGTTGGCCGCTCCGACCATTTCCTCGCGCATCAGCAGTTCAGCCCAGTACAAATGAAATTCATACCAGACGATACCATGCTGTACCAGAAGCTGTACTTACCAGTTCATTTTAGTTTTTTTTACATTTTAAGTTTGAGACCAAACACATCAGGCCTGATGGCCAGCAAGCAATGTATATGTACCGTCCTTCACCCCATTACCTGGGGGTCCAATTTCTATTCCCCATTATCAGGTAAGCAGTAAGTTCACTTTAATTCTGAAAGGGATAGGCAACACTTTAGGAATTTTAGAGAAACTGGATACAGTTCACAGAAGGGAAGCCTGAGAAACACCCCTGTCCGGATGACTTGCCACATACGGGTTATAATAATCATTCTTCAGTGGGTGAATGGTTTGCTTATAGTCGCGAAGGGAAAGTACAGTGGCCTTATGCTGGGAGCCCCGGGGTGAGGACAGAGGCCAGAAACGGGGTTGTATTTATCCCTTACGCAGTGCCACAGTGCCCCAGAAATATTTGTGGACTCACAACATGCTGCACCATTTTTCTGCCTAAGTAATTCACAGAATCGCCACCTCGTTCACCCTGTAACGACTCTCTGCTGACTCTTGCGTCCCCATTTGACAGTCAGTGGAAGTGGGCTGATGGGGAGCATTTCCTGGAGCGGGTGGCAACGTCTTCACGTTTGACCAGTTGTTCCGAGATGTGGGTTTTGTGTTGTGTTGTACATGTCAGGCCTTCCTGCCCTTACTGTTTCCTTGAGCCGGGTGTGAGGATGGAGGGAGGAGGGTTGGGGCCGGGTCGTGCAGGATTCCCCGGGGCTGCTCGCAGCCGCCCGGGCGCTGCAGATTTCCTCTGCTTTTTCACATTCTGAGCAGATAAAACAGAGGAAGCTGCATATTGACTGCGGGAGCGGGTTTGGAAACGAAACCCTCATTTTGTTCACAAGGAAAGGCTTGTCTTTCGCTGGGGTCACTGCTGCGGAGGGAATTTTTCTCTCTCTCTCTCTGTAATGTTTGAGACTTGAGGGAAAACAGCTGGGCTGCGCACACTGGAGTCGCTGCTCGCTGAAATGGGCTGCTGGGGAATATGCGTTGTGGTGTGTGGCGGAAAAGGTCAGCTTTTTCCCTTGTCCCTCGTGGAGGAATGCAGGGCCTGTCCTCGCGCGCCTTGTGAGCTCTCAGAAGTTTCTGCAAGAGGCGGAAGGCATGGCCGCGCTGTGGCAGCCGGATGTCCCCAACGAATGCGAGAGAAGGCGGCTTTTTGCTTCTCTTCCCTTCTCCTGCCCTGCTGGTTTTGATTTTGGGGGGAGGACTGGAACAAGTCAACAGCATTTTGGTTTGGAGGATAGTTGATGACCACGCTGAGAGGTCCTGATGGGCCAGACAGAGGAGAGCCGGGCCCAAACCACAGCCTCGGGACTGGAATTACAGGCCCAGCCTTGTGAACAGGGCCCTGTCGGAGCTCTCCCGAGAGAGGACTGGGAAGGAGCCGGGGCAAAGCACCGCACACTGGTCAGGGGCCCGATGCGCCGGTGAACTAGGCCTCAGGATGGTATGTGGGGCTTTGGGAACCTGTGGGGCCAATTGGTGGGCGCCCCCAGGTTCAGCTGCTCCCCTGCCCACGTTCAGACTGGCCCTGAGCCCCGGGCGGCCCCCAGCAGCAGGAGCTGAGCCCTGGGACAACTCCCTGATTGACTTTTCCTTTGTTTCTTTGCCAGTCAAGAGAACAATCGGATGATGAGACCGAGGAGTCGGTGAAGTTTAAGAGATTACACAAGCTGGTCAACTCCACTCGCAGAGTGAGAAAGAAACTGATCAGGGTGGAAGAAATGAAAAAGCCTAGCACCGAAGGTAAGAAAAAAAAAAAAGAAAAAAAAAGCACACATGCTCACCCTGCTTATTCCAAAGTAGACCAGCTGGGATCAGCTTTTCAGTAGAAAAAGGGTATGATTTCAAGTGGAAAACAGATGCATCCTGGCCAAGGCTGGCAGAGAGCGCATGGGTGGATGTGCATGTCAGCCAGGCATCGCTCAGCATGGTATGGGCCCTGGAGTCCCGAATTTGGGGAGCTTAGTGATTTCAGTGTTACAGCAATGGGAAATGGGTAGAATGTGACAGTGAAGTCTTCTCACGGTGTGGCGTGGCTTTAATTTTGAGCTTACGTCATTTATATAAACTTTATTATTTAAAAAAATTTTTTTAATGTTTGTTTATTTTTGAGAGAGAAACAGAGCGCAACCAGGGGAAAGGCAGAGAGAGAGGGAGGCACAGAATCTGAAGCAGGTTCCAGGCTCCCAGCTGTCAGTACAGAGCCCGATGCAGGGCTCGAACTCATAAATCGTGAGATCATAACCTGAGCCGAAGTCAGACGCTCAATTGACTGAGCCACCCAGGTGCCCCTTATATAAACTTTATAAATTTCTTCGTGGCTTCTATGACCAAAGACTGGTTGCTCTTGCCCACGGAATTTAGTCTGGATTTGATATATATCCATCTCAAAGATCTAACAATTAAGACACTTAATAATACCCTTTCAGATCTCTGAGGGATGATTTGTTCTTCCTGTAAACGGTCTCAAGATTCCATTCAGATTGGGCTCTAAGGACCTTCCATTCTAAGTGGATCTTAAGAGCTATCTTACTGGCTAAGCTGCTTGTCAGATGAAGCAATAATGTCAGAAGGGGCATGAGCTTGAATTTATTGTAGTGAATAGTTAACCTTTGGAGTGTGATTGTGACAATTTAGATCTCAGCCATATCCGTCTCTCCTGTCGTTGGCAATGTGCATTTGCAGCATCCTGTCAAATTCTCCAGAAAGGATAGAAGAAAAGAATAAGGTTTCCCATTTGGGAAAATAAGTGAACTGGAAAAAAAAATACTGGAAAGAATAGGTCTTATTTTTTGAAAAGCACATTACTTGTTAAAATGTCACATCTACATTTTGAGGACTTTCAGAATTTTAACACATAGATTTGAAAATGATCAGTGAGAAGCCTTTTGGTCGGACATCGACATGATCAAGCTGTGGGAAAAATCAGATTTCCCCTTATTTACATATATGAGTGTTTCCTGTTGTTTTTAAATTTCTTTTTGCTGTAATTACGTATCAGTTTAAATCCCTTGAAGAAATACTGAAGGTGAGGGGATTATTATGGGGAGGCGGAGGCCAGAGAGGAAGAGAAAGGGGGAGGGGAAGGGAGGTGGGGAGCACTGTGCTTAAGGGCAAGTTCATAGAGTTGTGTTGAATTCCACGTTTTGTTTGGGTGTCTTCTTGCGTGGTAATTCTGTTTGTCTTTGGGTGCAATGCTGATTTTATATTTGGATGTTTCCACACTTGCTCATCGGTGCTGGTTTCCACTGTGCAGAATACAGCCTGATTTCCTCTCACTGGGAGCTCTGAATGAAATCACACACATCCTGTCAGTTGGTAATAAATAGAAGTAGAACCATATGGAATTGCTGTCATTCAACCTCGGGCACCGCATTTTCTTATATTTTTAAATGTTTGTTTATTTTGAGAGTGAGCACACGTGGGGGAGGGGCAGAGAGAGCTCCCGAGCAGGTTCCACACCATCAGCGCAGAGCCTGATGCAGGGCTCGATGTCACAGCGCAGAGCCTGATGCAGGGCTCGATGTCACAGACCATGAGATCACGATCTGAGCCCAATGCTTAGCTGACTGAGCCACCTGGGCACCCCTGGGCACCACATTTTAAAACACACCTTGCATACGTGGCAAAATCAAATCTCAAGGATAGCAAATAGATTGGTGGGTCTTGTCCATAAACGAGATAAAACGAGGCCAGTACCCGGCCCGGGGCCTCCCGCCTGACTGCATATTCATGCACCATCGGCCTATGCGTCGGGCCACCTTTTCTACTAGACTAACATCTGTTAACAGCACAGCAGTATTCTATTTGCATATTTATGTCAGAATAAATCAGTTCAAGTATCTCTGAGAGACCTAGTTGGAAAAGGGGAAGAATATACCTAGAAAAGTGACTTTAGGATAAAAAGTAGTCATTCAATGTAGCCCTTGAACTACAATTCATGTGTCTGGATTGTGTTCCAAGGATTAAATGAGCCTGAGTCCCAAGTAACCTCTGGTGTCTGATGAGCCGGGGAGCAGGGATGCCACTAACGGGGCTTGTGGGTACTGCCAGCTCAGGGCTGCCCACGAGACCAAACGAGACCGGAGCCCCGTTGGCCGAAGAGCTGGTACGACCCTTGCCTCTGCAAAGCGGGGAAGATTCACATCCCCAATAACCCCTCCCTTTGCCACCTCTGGACCTTCAAAGAGTTGAGCCCTTTGACTTCCCACCTGTCTTTGCCAATACAAAGTTGTCCACTTCCCTCAACGCTTTAGATTTTATGTTCCTTTTAGTGTGTCCTCCTCTGAGTAGCTGCCAGAGGCAGGCATTAATAACACCCTCATTTCACAAATGAGGGCGCTGACACACCAAGAGGTTAAATGATTCACCCAAGGTCACTGAGCCGGCTGGGAGAAGGCCTAGAATTAAGTCTGGACAGCCTGGGGCTTCGCTCTGTTCCCATCTACCCCTGCGCTCGCCCCCCCCCCCCCCCCCCCCCCCCCCCCCCCCCCCCCCCCCCCCCCCCCCCCCCCCCCCCCCCCCCCCCCCCCCCCCGCCCCAGCCGAGGCTCTGGAATCCTAGGAGAGCCATTGAGAGTTCAGTCTCTCACCTGGTCTCACCCTTGTGACAGAGTTTCAGGTCCTCATCCAGGGCATGGATGACCCTACACCATGCTACGTGGTGGGCCAGATCAGTGCCCTCCTTCTGCCCATTTCTGTGTTTTCTCCCCTGGAGCTGATCCGCACCTGCCTTCCATCACTGCCACAGCTTAGCTGGAACCTAGTAATGAATGAATCATTAGCCTTTGTACAGTGCTTTTTACCTTATAACGTACCTTCACGTATTTCACTTAATTTTATCCTTTAAAGAAAAGTTTATTTATTTGAGAAACAGAGATAGTGTGCATGGGAGGGACAGGAGAGGGGGGAGAGAAAATCCCAAGCAGGCCTCACACTGTTAACACAGACCCCAATGAGGGGCTTGGTCCCATGAGATCATGACCTGAGGCAAGATCCAGAGTCAAACACTTAACTGACTGAGCCCCCGAGATGCCCCAATTTCATCCTCTTAAAAGCCTTGCAGCAGATAATACTCAGATAGACAGACATTGTTATAGACTCAGAGAGATGAAATAATTGCCCAAGGTCATGGAGGTGGTGAGTGGCAGAGACAGAGCTGGAATCAGGGCATAAGTCTGTGAGCCTGGCATTAAGTCACCCCAAGTCCTGCCCCTGTTAAAACCACCTTTCCTTCCATACTCTGATCTCAGCTGACTGGGATAGGTAAAGGTCACTGTGTGAAGCAGGTCACTCTAAATGATGATGGGGGGGTCAGTGCATGTTGACTGTCATTCTCTCCATTAAATAGTTGTACTTGGAGGTCCCAGAATGAGAGAAGCAGGGCTCCAAACCCCAGGAATCAAGTCAAGGCTGGGATTTCAGGCCTCAGGTCAGCTACAGAGGGTCAAGCTATAGAAGTCCTGGACATGAGTGCACCAGCCGGTTCTGGACACAAACGTGCCATGCAGGTATTGGAATCTCTGATGACAATCCTACATACGGGGTCCGGAAAATTTCCAGACCACTGTTGGGTGACAGGTCATTAAAATATCCAGTAGACACACCTGAATTCCCTGAGTCCCCCTCAGACTGTGGGTAGATCAGAGCCTTCTGCACCTCCGTGGGCCCCTGGGCCAAATGCAAAGCCGTGGCCTGTGATCCGGACACTTTGGTAGAGAAGTGCAGTGCTGGTCTGCCTCCGCCACCAGGCCGTGCCTCTCATCTCAGCCCTGTCCCTTCTTGCGAGTGGAGGCTGGATCGCATCTAGAAGAGGAGGCCATTTTTCCTTCTGACAACAGAAGGACCCTTGGTCTCTATACCTTACTGGTCAGGGGTCTTGAGGAAAAAGCAGGAAACCTTCACGGTATTTGTACACTCCCTCTGGTCTGGCAAATTCCTGCCCGCGCTGGACTATACTTTGCTTTTAAATACTCATGAAAGGGGGCACCTGGGTGGCTCAGTCGGTTAAGCGTCCAGCTCTGGATTTCAGCACAGTTTGTGAGTTCGGGCCCCGCATCCTGACAGCTCCGTGCTGATGGTGTGGAGCCTGCTTGCAATTCTCTCTCCCCCCACCCCCATCCTCTCTCTGCATCTCTCCTGCTTGTGCTCTCTCTCAAAATAAATTCATTAATTTAAAAAAAAATCTCTCACGAAAGGTCTGAGAATAATCCTTCAGGGAATGAATACATTTGTGCTGCAGATTATGGAGAACTTCGGACCAGACATACTTTCGAATCTCCTTCCCCACACTACCTCCTTGACGTAAAAATCAATCCTGAGTTGTATTTCATAACACCAATCCTGTTTTTCTTTATGTGTGTAATAATAACTCCCATCAGCTAGGAAAGTAAGAAACCTTTAGAATTTTAGAGGGCTGCTCCCCACCTTTTTCATCCTTCCTCTCCCCAAAGCGAGCAGTCCGCTCTGACATTTAACCATGCCCCGGCACCCTCATCCCAGCTCATCTACTTAGGGCCAGCCCTCTGTTCCAAGGAACTTTGTATTTTTTCCTCTTCACAGTTCAGCCGGTGGAAAGTTGCAGCGCTCAAAAGTTTCCTTATAATTAGAGGGATACGGCCAGGCAGGATCGCTACACCCATAGTTTGACCTACTTCTTTTTCACATCTGTTCGCATAACACACGCAGAAAAGAACTCCGTTCTCCTGCCAGTGAGTCCAAACCTTTCCACGGGGCTCCAGAGGGCTTGGCTCGATACCTTGCTCCAGGGAAGGCTTTGGGAGCTGGAATCCTTGGAGCCAAGCGGAACGCTCCATGAGGCTGCCTGCGTGTCCAGGCCCTCAGATGCCCTTGCTGCTTTGAGCAGGGCCAGTCCGTGGCAATGCCTGGCTGGAATCGCCCAGTTCCCTATCTTTTTCGTGCTTAGCTCGTCAACTGGGGACCATTTGTGAGCTGCATTTGCACGCTCTGACCTTGTGTGGTGTTTCTGCACCCAGACTGCCTTGGTGATTTAATTATTTAAATGGCACGTGTATCCATTTAAGAAAAATCACTGTCAGCCACGTGGCATTCATCACACTCTGACTATGAAAAACCAACCAGACTCAACAGGACGCCTTTCAGAAGGGGGAAAGATCCTGATTCCTAGCTTCTGAGGATTACTCCTGTCGCCCAGGCAGGGTAATTATATTTTGGGGGCGGGGTTAATTATCTTTAAATGCCAGGGGCTACGGAATATCATGATAATGACTGGATTAGGTTTTCCACCTCGCATTTTTAGTAGGTTTCTTCAGGCATTTGTTCTACAAAGATATTGTAAAGAAGGAGAAGAAAATACACCCAACACCTTTTAACATTAAGCTTGTGTGAAGCCCTACATTGCACAGTATGTTATTTTTTATATGCATTCATTCAAGTGGGAGTTGGGCTTATGAAGAAGGTAAGTGATATGGTGGAGATTCACTGATTTCTGTGAGGATGAGCTTATTGTTTTGTGGGGGCGGGGGGAGGGGCGTAAGGAAAGAAAGATCTGTGAGAGAATGGAGAAGTAAGTTCACAAGAGACCATGAACACCTCTGTATCGATTTCCCTCCAGGCGGGGAGGAGCACGTGTTCGAGAATTCGCCAGTTCTGGATGAGAGGTCCGCCCTTTACTCTGGAGTACACAAGAAGCCATTTTTCTTTGATGGCTCCCCTGAGAAACCTCCAGAAGATGATGCAGACTCTCTCACCACCTCCCCATCATCCAGCAGCCTGGATACCTGGGGCGCCGGCCGGAAGTTGGTCAAAACCTTCAGCAAAGGAGAGAGTCGGGGCCTGATTAAGCCCCCCAAGAAGATGGGGACGTTCTTCTCCTACCCAGAAGAAGAAAAGGCCCAGAAGGTCTCCCGCTCCCTAACTGAGGGGGAGATGAAGAAGGGGCTCGGGTCCCTGAGCCATGGGGTAAGTACGGATGGCGTTTGCTTCTATGACCACCACCGGCGTAGGCACCACGTTCTAGTGTCCCTGGAGGAGGTTCAGAGTGTCCGGAAGCAAATCCGCTTGAAGAAAATGGATACTAACTATTCATGTTCCAGAGCTTTTCTCTGCCAGCGTCCCTCCAGAAAAGGAGTCAACAGTGTGACCTGTGACCTGCTCCGGCAGAAACCCAAAGGGGGAGGGAGCTGCGGCGTCCCCAGCAGGAGGGTACGCGGGCGCCCCTCGGTCAGCGAGTTCAATATCACGTACGTGGTGGAGCGGAGCCTGTACAGCCACCTGAACCTGACTCAGCTAGTGCGTCCTGCCTCGGACAGGACGCTGAGCAAGGCCGAGAGACAGGACCTCAGGCGGTGCTTGCTGGAGGAGGATGAGGAGACCAAGAGGAAGTGGGCCGCCACGGTCGACCGCTGTACTAAAAGGGTTCTCTTGAGAATCCACCAGAAGTCCGTGAGTCACAAAGATGGTCCCCAGGACGGCCTTGTCATTTCTGTGACGTGCAGTCAAGCATTGTGGCCTCTCTTCCGTGGAACCTGGCGTCTTCCCCTCTCTTCTCATAACTTCACGACTTCGGGGTCCATCCCTCCATCACCTCAAATGTCTAACCTGCTTTCCCTCAGTCATGGCTTCTTCTTTCCCACTTGTCCTCTTGCCCGTTGAAGCTGTTTGGTTTCTAATTAAAACTGAACACTGAAGATAATCCAGAGAAGGGCTTTCGGAGTCCAGGGGTGGGGTCTGGCCTCCTTCGAGGCTGTGTTGGTTCCCAGTTATTGTGTCACTTGACCTCAAAGCATCTGATTCAGAAAAGGAGGAGATTTTGCCCTGAAGCGAGTTGCTTATTCTTTCATTTAATTAAAACAGTAGAAAACTGGCTCAATGAAAGACGACCATCACCAGCCTCACCGATTTGGTGATTTGAGAACATTCATAAAGTACAGTTCTTTTATGAGCAGTGCCAACCAGAAAGTTCTTAAATGTAAAAGAGAAAAAATATTAGAGCTCTTTTGTTTTACTTAAATCGAACTGATGTTCTGTCTTAAACAGAGGGCTTGACATTCAGAAATGTCTTCCCCTGCCCCACAGATTCTTCTATACATAGCAAGGAGTGAAGTACTTATTTTCAAAAATGTTTTTCGGTTTGATTACTGAATTATCAGAGACCTAGTAAGACTGACTTTTTAGGGCATGACTTGTATTAAACTTGGTATCTAGGCATTTTCCCCGTGAAATTCCCACCCAACTTTTGGCTTGCACGGAAGCCCATATAAAAGGGCACAGAGCAAGGAGGGGCTGTGAGCGTCCTGCCCTCTATCCCCTTGCCACCGCGGGCTGAGCCCCCTGTAAAGGTCGGAAGGAATAGACGGTGCTTAGCCTCCCTCGGGGGCTTTCCCGGCCTCCTTCACATTCATGCATGCCATGTTCTTCCCCTGAGTTACATTCATTCGTTCAAGTTCTGCTTCTGGTAGAAATGGAGACTCATTGGTCCCTGCCATCCCTAAAACGACCTCTGTTCTAAAAGGATCGCTAGGTTCATCCGGGTCTTTAGTCCTCCGGATGTTCTCTTCCCGCATGGGTCCACTTTCTTGGTGGAGCTTATTTTTCATCTTTTGTCACATTCATACGCATCTAGCAACACATTAATACTATTAGTGACAACTTCCCTCCTGGTTTTTCTCCATCATCGAGGTCGTCTGTGGTCCTCTCTCACTCCTTCACTTCTGACCTGTAGGTCTTCTGTAGAATGCTGTGGCGAACCAATCTTGGTATAATTTATTAACTTCAGAAGTGCTCTGCCCAGTTCATCTGCCTCTGTACCTTTGCACTTGACCTTGATAAAGCACATCCACCTCAGCTCTGTTAATTGGTCTGCCCGCCATGAGCTTAAATCATGTCATACCGAGAATTTTCCACCTTGAGTGCCTTCAATTGCTCATGCATTCCTCATGTTAATTACCAGGTTAATAATGTAACTTCGTCAAGACTTTCTTTCTAGAAGTTATGTTTCTAAGATTTGTGCTAATTAAATTTTGTGCCAGTGATTAATATTTCACTGACATTGAGTATGGACATGGGGTGAGCTTCTCTTTAAGCACCACGTTTTTAGCCCCTATAACGGTGGCGCTCTGTAATTGCTATTCCAGATGTCACCCCAGGCTGCATATTTTTGAGATACTATGAGTCTGAGGTAGTACTGGACAGTTCTAATACTTGCTAAAATATATGTTCAAGGCTAAATTAGAAATTTGCACATACCTTTTCTTGTTAAGTATAATTGTACAATCAGGAAAATAAAATTTCACTTTCTAATTAGAGAATTGTAAGGGCAAATAAGCATTTTAACAACAGTCTTTTGGGATTTTTGGTTTGTTTGGGTTTGGTTTTACAGGATTAAGAGAATTTCTTCGCTTGGTTTCCTTAAATCATTTCCCCCCCATTCTTCTTGTCCTGTTTCCTCCACTTTATCCAAAAGTGCACAGTTTCCTTTTCTCTTCCAACTCGATCCTTTTGTCTTTCAAAAATGCCATATTTGCTTGATGAAACCTCAGGGAAATGAGAATGCTGTATTTCACCGAAGTGGTCACTTGTCTTATTATTTGCTCATTCAGTTTTTTGTTTGGGGGAACAGGCATGCATGACATTTTGGAATTTTGTCCGTTTTTAAAATCCAACCCCCCCACCACCCAAAACATGTGTTCAACTGCATGGCCATTCCATTGACTGGCTCTCCTCATCCATCTAAAGTGTCCTTCCAGGAACCTGGGCCGGAGATAGGAAGGCCTTAGAAAACCTCACTTAGGTTTCATTTCTGTGGACCACCGAAGTCAAAGATGGGTTTACTTCTGTTCTCTCTACAGTATGTTCTCTCTGTTGAAGAGATGCTGTTTCAAGAACTACTTGATAATACAGAAAACGTTTAAGACTCGGCCAAGCAAGATTTATTATCACATGTTTTGTCTGTCCCGCACTCCTAAGGAAGAGTCTGTTCCAGACATCTTAGCATCTCACCGGGAGGGGTTTTAGTTGGTAGCAAAGAAACCCAGTTCACTCTTCATCCTAAGCTTTTTATTTTAGGAATAAACGCATGCAGCTGGTATATGAAGACAGAAATGAGCTTTTAATTTAAAAGTTTCCACATAAATTCCTTCTCGGTTATTTCATCATCTTCAGAAAGTACGCGCGGGGCTCTAGTGTTGCAGTCGATGCTGGAATTTAAAGCAAGGAAGTGCAGAAGCCATAAAATGATGAGGCATCTGGGCACCATACTAGATCTGTAAAGCCCTGAGTCACAGGAAAGGAACTAGAATAAAATCACTGCCTTTGCGAAAATGCAAAAATCTATTTGGCATTATAAGCTGGAAAGGAAAAGTAAATGTTAAAAATTAGCCTTGAGAGGTGGTCATAACGCTGCTTGCCAGGTTAGGGGCTTTGGTGACTGTTTTTGTATAAAGAGATATTTGGCTTTTTTTTTTTTTTAACGTTTATTTATTATTGAGAGAGTATGGCAGCTCAAGTATGGGAGGGGCAGAGAGAGGGGAAAACACAGAATCCAAAGCAGGCTCCAGGCTCTGAGCTGTCAGCACGGAGCCCAACGTGGGGCTCTAACCCATGAACTGCAAGATCATGACCTGAGCCCAAACCTGACTGAGCCACCTAGGCGCCCCTCACTTTTTATAGAAGAGAATACAGTTAGGTTGACTATGAGGGAGATCGAATTATCCATGGATATTTGATATAAAATTAGAATTATGTCCATGGTAGATTATTTGAACCAGCAACAGCAGCTTTGGTGAAGGAGAAAAACAGCCGCGTGACCTCCTGAGTTTGGTCATCCTGAAGCACCTCCGTCCTGTCGCGCTTCTCTGTCCTGGTCTCCATTCTGCCCCACAGTGCCTGCCACCTCTCACCTTTTGGTTCACGCCTGGGAGGCTCTGGCTTTACAGGGTTAGCTCCCAGAATATAAGGCCCAGAACTAAGCATTAGTCCTTCATTTACATATTTAGAATTTTTGACTAAGCCTGAACTCGGGTATGGTAGTTGGTCGGGATGAGCTACCAGATCCTCCGAGCAGCCCTGATGAAAAGTGAAAGCCCGGCACTCAGCATGCCTGCTAGTCCTGAATGAACCAAAGCTTGGAGAGTCCAAGTCCTCTGTCCCCCAACTAGTAAGTGGCAGGACCAGGGCGACCTGTGTGATCCCAGAAACCATGGCGTATTCCTTCCCAGATGTTTCCGCCTCCTCAAGTCAGTTAATGTAGATCTCAAGTATATTTGTTTTAAACAAGCTACGTTTTCAGTTATACTTTGTGCTATTCTGCTCATTTCTTCCCTGGAAAGCTGTGACCTAGACTTCTTTGTGAAACACTATAAAATATTGGAACGCAGATCTGCTATTCAGCTTTTATTACCAATTGCTTCAAGAGTGAATCTGCTGTAATACAAATGAGGGTGCTTTGAGTCTGTCATACAGATTTTTTGGGGTGGGGGAGGGAGTGGCCGTTGAATAGCTTTTGCTGGAAATGCAACAGAGAATCCAAAGCAAGTTTCGAAATATAAAACTACCGAAATATAAGCAGTTCCATAAAGTTGGAAACCAATTAAAGGACAATAAGCTTTTTCATTCTTTATAGCATCAGTGTTTTTTTTTCCGATTGAAATTCAGGAGTGTGGTCAAAGACAGTCACTGAATCAACCTTTTCTTTCTGGACACATGTGGTGTCTTCACACACTCTTGAGTAGAAGGGTCATGATTAGTTAAGTTGGGCAGTTAGCTGGGAAAGCGAGCAGCATTTTTGGCTAGGTCAAGGAAGCAATGAGTGAGTAATCCTTTGGCCTGATTGTACGACTATAAACATAACCTTTTCCCCCTTCTCAGCGATTTAAAACCAAGCAAAACAAGAGTCTGTTAGAAAAGCCTGCTGTCAGTGGTAGAGCGATGCAGGATTCCACACCTGGGTTTCCAGGACGACTCTGAGCACACGGAACCCTGCGTCCATATTCCATCGTCGTCATTACTGTATGCAGCTGATAGCAGGACCGGAAGGGCGTGTTCTGTTGTTAAGAGACAGGGAATCTTAGAGCACCTAACGCATGGGTGCTTTTTGGATGTTAATTTTTTTAACCAGTTGGTTTTTGCATGTTCAGGGGATGCGAGATCTCTGGTATAGGCACAGTTCCAGTGGCCGATGGAAAGGCAAAATGAGGGAAATTTCCTTAAAACATGAACCATGTGGTTTTTTTTTTTCTCATCATTTCTTGTTTCCTATTTTCATCCCGTGACGTACTTGTGATTCGGTGATTGTCCCACAAATGGGAAATGGGTTGGTGAACCGCTGGCTGACTTAAACATAACTGGATTATCCCCGCCCCTGCCCTCTCCTTTGCACAGAGAACCTGCAGTTTTGGAGGATTTGACTTGACGAATCGTTCTCTACACATTGGCAGCAATAATTCTGACCCAATGGTGCGTATACATCAAAGGCAGAAGCAGAAAGGGTTGGGTTCAAGCATGTGGTTTTCACATTTAGTGTCTTTGAGAAAGGATAGTGGGTAACGTCGGTGATCCCACATCCTATTTGGAAGGAAGCCCTGTGGTACCCATCTTAGAGATGCTTTGATGCTTTGCTGTTTCATGTGGAATGACAATGACCACCTCCATTCCTGTGATAAGTCTGATTCCGGTTTTCTTCAAGTCACAATTGGCTTCTACGGTCTTAGCCTACATGCCTTTTGCTGACACTGGTAGCAAGTGCACACAACCACTAACACAGGAAGTGTGACAGGACAGAGCCCTGTGATCGGGGTCCAACAGGATGTGCCCACATTTCTAAGAAACCAGTCTTATCACAGGCCGAGTGCACGGCCCCGTAGGAGTCTAGGTCTTCCTGATCTGGCGTGTCCTGGAATGAACCCATTATCCTTGGACCCAAACCAAACCAGACTCCTCAGAGCCAAGGTTCCAGCTGCCTGAGATCCGCTTCTGGATCTCTCTGGGGACAGGCCACCCCTATGGTGCACAAATTCCGTTCCCTACGGCTTCCTTTCGGAGGCTCCAAGGATGTAGGTGAATTTTACCTACAGTGTGGTTTTCCCTTTATGCATTTGGCCTGAAACTGAAATTACAATTCCATGCTTTATATTTGTGTATATATTATGTGTCAGCTAAACTACCCATCTGTGATTTTTCAAGTGTTTGAGACTCTCCTAGAAGAATAACACTATTTTACTTGGCTATCAAACTTTATTGATTCATAAACCAGTAATTTCATGTTGTCAATCTTAACCAAAAAAAATGAGAGAGGAAGTAGGATTTCTTTTTCCTTTCTAAGGGGAAGGTTGTCTTTTTCGATGTAAAATAGAACGAGAGATGACCCCAGTCTTAACTTGCTCAGGGAAGGAATGTGCATCCTCTTAGCAGTTGACCACACGGAGCTCCGAATGCCGGAAGTCCCATCAGAGGTCTGAGAAGTGCCATTTCATTCTCCCCACTCTCCTGGGGTGACTCAGTAGTATTATCCTTCTCTTCTTCCCCACTGCTGGGATTATGTCAACATTGGTTCACTTAAATTGCTCATTACCGATGAAATGCAGTCCCCTTGCGTATCTAAAATGATGAGGAAAATATATAGAGTATATATATAGTATATATAAAGTATATATATAGTATATATAAAGTATAATAGGAGAAGAATATACTAAGGTTAAAGAAAAATAAGTGACTCACATCCCAGTTTAAACAAACAAATATACAAAAGGGCCTTAGTGAGTAGCTTTTAATTTTCAATCAAGAAATCAACTAACTAGCACTGAGTTAACACAGGAAAAACCTCGAGGTTCTGGGGATGCCCTTATTTTTCTGAGAGGTAGAACATTAATGGTTTGCATAATAAAACCTGTTTCTGGACTTCGTCTTTTCTGTGATTAAAGGTCTTTACAACACTTTGTTTTGCAGAGTAAAGAAGGAGATTTTGTGTACAAAGAAGTTATCAAATCACCCACGGCCTCCCGCATCTCTCTTGGAAAAAAGGTGAAATCCGTGAAAGAGACCATGAGGAAGAGAATGTCTAAAAAATACAGCAGCTCTGTCTCTGAGCAGGTACGGAACTCCTGAGCAAAGCGCGAAGCCAAGGGCGATCAGTCTGTGATCTGGTATGGTGCCAAATTCGTTCATTGATATTAACCAGGCTCCAGGACCAAGCTTAGTGTGTGGACACAGAAGTTCGACTGACATTTATTCAAAGATTGACTAAACATCAGCACTTAGGGCGGTCCATGCTTAGTGCTGGGGATATCAGACGCAGACCCTGCCCTGACACAGAGGAAGGATTTTGTCTGATGGGATATCTATCCTTTGCTACATTTGGATCACCAGAATCAAACCTCAAAAAGATTCTGAAGTTTCCTTAGATAGTAGACTTTTCAAAAAAAGGGAGAGTAAGTTGCTCTGAATGCTCCTAGCAGGAGACCTTCTGAGAGTAGTTGTTTCTGCAGGGGGTGTTTTCACTGACTGGACCTCTCTGTGGCCATTAAGGTAGCACAGAGTAGAGCCCCTCCCATTCTAGGATTTCATCATGACCAGTTTCTGTTCAGATCGTATGGATGGAGGGAATAAAGGTTTTGGAGAGTTGGGCCTTGAGGTGATTTTGACCATTTGACTTTCCTTTTCTCGGCACCTTTATAGCCTTGGAGACGTTTGTTAACTTGAAGTATTTAGGTAATGCTGCTTTAGCTACCAAATGAAAAGCAGGGAAAGCAGACATTTTTGCTCAGCTGCTGCCCTCTGGTGGACGTAGGAAGCTAAAATCCAAACATATCTGAGTCCCTGACCTCCAGCTAGCCACTGGCCTGCGCTGTGATTCAGACTAAGCCCGCCCGCGATCTTCAGCGTATTCCAGGGGTTCTCAGGGGGGAGGAGGGGCGTGTGTGAAGATTTTGTTTCCGTTCCAACTGGGCCCTTTTTGGATGGTCACAACTAGTGGGGGGGGGGGCAGGTTGGGGGCACCTGGCATCTAGTGGGTAGAGGTTAGAGATGCTGGTAAACCTTTTCTGACAGCCCCCCACGGCAGTTACCCATCCTCCACGCTGACTGGGCTCAGGTGGAGCAGCTCTGGGCTGTTAGACCTCCAGGGCAGGTGTGGGCTGCCTCCTGTACGTCTTCTCCGCGAGTGCTTTCCCTTTTGTCCCTGCGGGCTTGGGAGCCATGGCAGCTGGAGATTTCTGCACAGTAGCGAGGCAAACCGTGCTCTCTCCCGTGAAGCAGACATCATGCCCATCACTGCTGGCAGTGCCATGAAGTTAAAGCATGTTGTTTAGGTTGCTCTTCCCCTAATTTGAAACATCCACTGCAAGGTCTTGTACACGTGCATTCTCTCTATGCATCATGAGCAGAGAACTTTAATGTCATCTTTAGCTGTTTTCTAGAATTTTACTACTACATAACAGGCTTCAGGTCTACATTCTCTGCTTTTTTTGAAGCAGTCATTTCACTTAAAAGGAATAAATGATCATTATAATGCTTTTTGTAGAAAGAAAATTCATGCTGCAAGGTTTATTTTTAAACATTTTAGTAGACACAGCAGCCTTTGTGGTAGAGGTCTTTGCTCTGTCCCTGCTGTATGCCCTGCACCTAGAACAGTATCTGTTCATAGGTAAACAATAAGTATGTGATGAATAAATTAATAAAAGTAATTGAGAACAGAGTAGCAGAGATGTAGATTTCATATTGCTGTTTTTCAAAATAGGTGTTTTCACAAAAGCACTAACGATCATTGGAGGGGCACCTGGGGGGCTTAGGAGGTTGGGCGTCCAGCTCTTGATTTCAGCTCAGGCATGACCTCATGGTTCGTGAGATTGAGCCCCGTGTCAGGCTCCGCATTGACCGTGCTTGACGGCTTGGGATTCTCTCTCTCTGCCCCGCTCCTGCTTACATTTGCGCTTGCTCACTCTCTCTCTTTCTCTCAAAATAAATGAAGAAACTTTTAAAAAGACAATTGGAAAGATGACTGATGATTCAGAAAGAGGAATGAAAATATTTTCAGGAATTCATACTTCACAGCTTCAGTTACTCCTCAGTGATGGCACCTCTGCTTACATCTGTTTTGGGAGTTATTTGCTCACTTTCCTTACATGTAAAGCAGAACTGTGTTTGGGGGGGCCCCTGGCTGGCTCAGTCAGTAGAGCACGTGACTCTTGATCTCAGGGATGTGAGTTCAAACCCCCAGGTTGGGCACAGAGCCTACTTAAAAAACAACAAACGTGCTTTAGGTCAGAGGCTGCCATTAACTGTTGTCCTTAAATGTTTGCGGGACCCGCAGAATGGCGTCAAAGCCCTTCTGATGATTCAGCACTATGCAAATAACAGGTTTCATTTAGATGGTTCTGTGCTCACGTGGCTATGCGATGTGCCAGAAGGTGGTGTGTTTTGGCAAGTGAACCAGTCTGACTGCAAACTTTTTGAAGCGTGATATTGCCTCCCCGTATAACACCACTAATCAAATGAGCGTGCTCTACTTAACGTGCAAATGAGGGGCCGCCAAGCTAATGCTACCTGGCTGCCCCCAAAGTGAAAAGTACTGCAGAATCACTACTGTCCTCATTCTGATCTGAAAGGGATTGCACAGCTTTTTACTAACAGCACATAAAGGATGTGAAAGAAGCCAAAACCACAGATGACATATAGAAATTTTATTATAGACCCCCCAAGAAAGGTATTTGTGCTTTATATTTGTTTCCTAAATTGGTATTTCATTAGCTCATTTTAATAATTTATGTAAACAGAAGAAGAATCTGCTTTGTTTTGCTTTACAGTATAAACGTTTCTTTTCAGATGGATTAAATATTTTCTGATAGTACTTCCAAATCGTAGCTTACTGGTAGATTGTACTTGATCTGCATTTGAAGTCCATTTTTATTACCAACCTAGAGACTAGCTACCTGTTTCTAAGCCTTTAATAAAATGTTCTAAGAGGTAGATGGATTCTTTTTTTTATTTTTGAGATTTCAAGCCTTCTATTTGACCATGAAGAATGATTGAGTTACATGAGCCACAACTTTATTTAAAATACTTTTTTCTTCACATTTTTGAGGCAGAGACAGAGCATGAGTGGGGGAGGGGCAAAGAGAAAGGGAGACACAGAATCTGAAGCAGGCTCCAGGCTCTGAGCTGTCAGCACAGAGCCCGACGCGGGGCTCGAACCCACGTACCATGAAATCATGACATGAACCAAAGTTGGACGCTTAACCAACCGAGCCACCCAGGTGCCCCCATGAACCACAACTTTAAACTGAAGCAAGGCTATAGAGTAAAAAGGAGGATTTGGGGTGCATAATCAAATATGGAGATAAAAATGGATTTGATTTAGTTGAGGGCTAAATTGCTTCAAATTATAAAAGGACACCCATCCACTCTGATGAAACTTAATTTTGTTGAAACCCATTTTAGGACTCTGGCCTGGAGGGAATGCCGGGCTCCCCACCATCTTCACAGCCTGACGGTGAACACATGGACAAGCCAAAGCTCAAAGCCGGTGGTTCTGTCGAGAGTCTGCGGAGTTCTCTGAGTGGCCAGAGCTCGATGAGTGCGTCCAGTTTGTCATTATAGATGGTTTCCGTTGGAGTTCAAATCAGACTTTTACAGGCAGTCAAAAGATGAATAAGACCAAGTTCCCACCCTTAGGGTGCTGTTAGAGACAGACCTGCAAGATATCTGGACCCAGAATCGTATTTGTTGCGTAGCAGATGTATAGCAGTGGCACAGAAAAGAGGTGATGAATTGTGATTAGAGAAACTAGGGAAAGCACCTCGGAGGAAGGATCTGGAGAATGGAGGGGAGTAAGTCCAGGGGAAGCTCATGAAATGACCAACGTAAGAAGAGGTGGGGTAAGAGAGAATTATAAATGTCACAGGCAACGGGTGGCATTCAGCCACTCCAGGACTAGTGGTGGTGTTGCCAAGTGGTGTGGGGGAAGAGACCACTTTAAACCCAGTGTTTTCAGAGCACCTGGCCTTGTGCAAGTTCTTTGACTTCTTTGAGTTTCCTCGTCGGAAACATGAAGTAAAAACAGTAGGCCTGAGAGGTTATGAGTGTTGAAGGCTGTGGTGTCCTCCATTAGGGAGTCTGTCACTTGGATTCCTGGGTCATAAAGATAACTTGCTGGAGTCCTCTGTCCATGTAAGTGGTTGATTAGGGATAGCCATCAGAAAATTCAGACCCCCTGGACTTACAGCCCAGCCCTGCCATGGTCCTGACACAACGGTTATGGCTTGTGACTTCCCAGCTCTGTCTGTTAATTTCCTAATCGGTGATTACGTTTAATGCCTTTAAGCTCTGCTACACAGGAAGTCTGTACCTACCCTGGTCCTTCCTATTCTTCCTGCGCAGGTGGTCAGACAGTAAGTACCACGGATTCCTCGACCAGCAACAGGGAGAGCGTCAAGTCAGAAGATGGTGATGATGAGGAGCCCCCCTACCGGGGCCCCTTCTGCGGGCGCGCCCGGGTGCACACCGACTTCACGCCCAGTCCCTATGACACGGACTCGCTCAAGCTCAAGGTGTGCCTCTGCCTGGCCTCACACTGGCCCTTTGATTCTTTGAGAGCTGTTCGGTTTTCCTCGCTCTTGAATGCTGGCTCATGGGGGGCCAGTATCTTGGCTACTGTGACAAACTAGTCTCCTCTGTACAGAAAAAAAACGAACGCCAGCCCGCACATAGGACGAAGGCAGGTCTTGTGTTCACCCTGTCACCACCATCTCCTCCCCCGTCCTTACCTCTGACCTCAGCTCCCTTTTAGGACTCCTGCTGCCCCCACCCTCCAGTTTCTGTGCTTTCTCCAGCTGAAGGAGCCTTGCTGCCTCTGCCGCGTGACTGACCAGTGAGGTTGTTACGGGACAGATGGCTACTGCCGCCATTTGATTGGTGGGAAATTCTTTCTCTAGGAAGTAGGAGCTCTGGATGGTGGCCAGGCGGCCGAGAGCCGGCCAGGCGCCCACCTAGCCGTAAGCACCAAGAGAGGCTTCGGCCACGTTTCACTGGTGGTGAATGGGGGTGGAAGGTGTGAGACCTCAGGCCTGCAAGGAATCTAGCCGAGTCGGGAGCGCTCTGGCTCTCTGCCAAGCCCCCAGTCATGTAGACCGACTTGTGGAACCGGGATGCTGGCCTTCGTGGTGTTTTCTCATCTGTGTGGTTCACACGGCTGACGGGTGCATGGTTCATGCCTAGAGATGTACCTAATGGAAAGATCTTTGTTCCCTGGGCCACAGAAAGGAGACATCATCGATATAATCAGCAAGCCCCCCATGGGCACCTGGATGGGACTGCTGAACAACAAGGTCGGCACATTCAAGTTCATCTATGTGGATGTGCTAAATGAGGAAGAAGAGAAGCCCAAGCGCCCCACCAGGAGGAGGAGAAAAGGAAGACCGCCGCAGCCCAAATCTGTGGAGGACCTCCTCGACCGGATCAACCTGAAAGTCAGTTTCCCCCTGCTCTGGTCACACGTGGCTTCCCATCCCCTTCTCCTTTTCCTAAATGAAGCGAGGGCACTTGCAGGGGAGGGGGGAGGGGCGATCTGTGTCATCCACCAAGGGCAGCCCGTTACTATAATGCGTACCAATTATTCTACAGAAATAGGTGCCGGCATTCTAACGCTGCCATAGACCTCTGCTGTGGGTGACCGCCCGGGTCAGAATTTGCTAGGAGCCCCAAGAACAGCTTTCAAAGAGTTGCAGCTCCGAGCCCCTACCAGGAAGGGCTGTAGACGTACACCCCTGACGCCCTGCTCACTCAGCTCCTTAGACCGTGAGGTTCCTGCCCACGGCCCCTCTCCGGATCTAGGGAGCTGGGACCCCAGCAGTAGATGGGTCTCCCCCCCTGCAAATCCTGCCCCTGAGGAAGTCAGGGCTTCCTGAGTTGGATTTCAGCAGCTCTATAAATGAAAGAAGGCTCCTCGATGGGCACTCTGGAGCGTCGGGGGCCTCGGTCAGAGCCAAGGGCACAGTTTAAATGCATGCCAGCGGGGTCCATCTCCGCCATCTTAACCCCTGATTAATGAAGTGCTCTGCACGCCTGCTAAGCTGTAGGGCTGGGAGGTACAGAACAGGTTACGACGATTCTTACTGATCTCCCAGTTACGTGAGAGGGACCGTGGAAAGAGTTCGGGGGTTTGAGGCCGGCTGTGGGCCCAGAACCACAGAGCTTGCGGACTCCCTTGGCCTCCCTCCCTCACAGGAGCACATGCCCACTTTCCTGTTCAATGGCTACGAAGACCTGGACACCTTTAAGCTCCTGGAGGAGGAAGACCTGGACGAGTTAAACATCAGGGACCCGGAGCACAGGGCCGTTCTCCTGACAGCGGTGGAGCTGCTACAGGAATATGACAGTAAGTCCCTCGCGAGAGCGGTCACGTGCTTGGGTCCCTAGTCATTCATTTGGTCTTACTCGGTCCAAAGCCAGGACCAGTTTTGTGTTATGTCACCCAGCACAAAGGCATGAATTCCCAACGCAGCCCTTCTGGTTTATGTGGGAGCAAAAGAAAACCGTCCTGCTGGCCCCTTTCCCGGCACGTCTCTAGGTAACATTTGAGGAAAGTGCTGCTTTACGTGAGCATTGAATGGCATGTCTTTTTTTTCTTTTGATAAAAATCTTTGTTGTTTTATGTTTTTAATTTTTTTACTGTTTATTTTTGAGAGAGACACAAAGTGTGAGCCAGGGAGGGGCAGAGAGAGGGAGACACAATCCAAAGCAGGCTCCAGGCTCTGAGCTTTGAGACCCATGTGGGGCTCGAACCCACAAGCTGAAATCATGGCATGAGCTGAAGTTAGATGCTTAACCAACTGAGCCCCTCGGGCCCTGTATTTATTTTTTAAAGCTTATTTATTTTGAGAGAGAAAAAGAGAACATGAGCAGGGGAGGGAGGCAGAGAGGGAGAGAGAATCACAAGCAGGTTACGCACCATCTGCGCAGAGTCTGCTGTGAGCCTCGATCTCGCGAACTGCAAGGTCATGACCTGAGCCCAAATCAGGAGTTGAACGCTTAACCGACTGAGCAACCCAGGCACTCCAAAGTTTGTTTATTATTTTGAGAGGAAAAGAGGGCATGTGCAGGTGAGAGAGGAAGAGAGAGTCTCCCAAGCAGGCTCTGTATTATAATGCACAGAGCCCACCGCAGGGCTTGAACCTGTGAACTGTGAGATCATGACCTGAGCTGAAGGTGGATGCTTAACAGACTGAGCACCCAGGCGCCCCTGAGTTGCGGTTTCCTTAGCCCGGTAGATGCCACCTTAGGCACTATGGGATGTGTGGGCTGTCGGGACACACAAAGGTGACAGACATACCGGGCGTATCTTGCCCAGCCACGGGTTGATTACTTCTCAGAGCACACGGGGACTGCTCTCTCATTGCATAGGATGGTTAATGAATAGATGACATTCACTGGCTTCCACTGAGGCAGGAAGTATCTGAAATGAATATGTAGAGATTTCCATACTGCAAATTCTCAGCCGAACTCATCGCTCATGTTTATAGTCCATGGGCAGCATTCAGGAAGCTCACAGCTTTTATGTAGTCTATTTGAATACACTGCATCCTTTGCTCCATTAACCTAGTCTTCTCTTGCTCTTTATTCTTCAATCTGACATCAAAAATATTCCTGAAATTATGCATCACGAGGGGGGTATCCTTCCTAGTTACTGAATTCAAATGCATTTTCTTTCAAGTGCTCTGCTTCGCTAGCTAATAGCAGTTCTATAGCTAAGGGACCAACCAAAACCATGGTTAATGGTGGAAAAGAAATAGACACATTACTGAATGTATCAGGCCCAAGAGACAGGGGAGCGAGGGAGTCAGTACAGTTAAATTCGCTTCTGCTTAATCAGTCCTCCCTCTAAATTAATGGATAACCTAGAGGGCCACATACCATCAAATAGCCGGCTAGATAAACACCTGCCTTCGGGGAGAGATCTGAAGAGAACGGTGTTGCATAGTTAATACCACTTGATAACCATGTCTCTTTGGTGTTTGGAGGGGCCTCCTGGGGGGTCTGTGGCCAGATTGTCCACAAAGAGCCTCCTGGCCCAGTGCCTGGTGTGGCCAGCCTGCCATACTAACATCAATTAATGTTAAGTCATCTAGTCTCCTGGACCACAGCTGCTCTATCACATAGCTCACTTGCTCTTCCTCAGCCACTGAGAACCGCTGGGTTATCAGCCCTGTCCATTCCTGGAGCACTCAGAACATGGGAGGAGCCGAGCTAAACACGGAGGGTAAGACGGGCCGGATGTGCGCTTAGTGTCTGCCACACTGGCTCAGAGTCACTGTCCCTCCTGGGATCACATCATGAGGTTTGCACCAAGCCGTATTTGGTAGGAGGGAACCTATCATCATGCAGACTCAAAGTCTAAGGAGGGCTCTTTGCTTCTTGAAATCTGCGCTGTGCCGCTGCTCAGACTATCCCTGATGTATGAAGTAGCTCGTCCTCTTGCTGGTTCTAAACCAAAGGCTTCAGGGGCGCCTGGGTGGCTCAGTCGGTTAAGCGTCCGGCTTTGGCTCAGGTCATGATCTCATAGTTCATGGGTCTGAGCCTCCCATACGGCTTTGTGCTGACAGCTCAGAGCCAGGCGCCTGCTTCAGATTCTGTGTCTCCCTCTCTCTCTGTTCCTTCTCCACTTGCACTGTCTCTCAAAAATAAACATTTAAAACACCCACCCACACACACAGGCTTCAGGGGCTCCAGAGTGCTGGTTAGTGCCAAGGGTCTGGGTCTAGACTTAACCTAGGATTATAAGATTTTACATTCAGTGCAGTTACATTCTGTTTAAGTGGTACTGTAAATGCCTGACAACCAAGAGGAACACCATAGATTCTGTCCAACTCAATTTCTGTGCCCTGGACAGATCTAGAAATCTACTCAGATGCTGCACCTTTTCTAGCTCCACCACCCACGGGAGCAGGGAGCACGCCACTGCCCCCGTCAGACCCACCGGGCTCTCTCACCGCACATCTGTGCGTGGGGAGTGCAGGCCTCTGGAAAGACTCTTAATTGTCTGACAGCATTTCCCTACGCCAATACCAAAACCGCTGCCCTAGGCCTGCCAAATGAAAGCTCGTGGCTAATAATAAATATTTTAATCAGCAATTATCTCTAACATGCAGAGAAGTACAGAGAAAAAAACAAATCCACCTACGCAAAATCCAACTGAAATTAACATTTTGGCATATTTGCTTCAATTTTATTTTTAAAGAAATACAAGCTCGTTGAAAGGCCTGTTCTCTAAGAATGCCCCTCCCTCCCGCCCTCCCTCCCCGAGGCACCTGCTCTCCAGGAAGTGGTGGGGGTGCCTGTGCACCAGCGCCTTTTGATGTTTGGACAGCTCACAGTCTTAGCACATTGTTCTCTGTGTGCACGTGCGTGTATTGAGGTAGGAGGAAGGGGAGGGCTTCAGGCCCAAGTTCAGGTCATGCCCAAACAGGGTTTCAGCCCCAAACCCCAGTCCCCTACGCCTGTTTGAGAAGAATGTGCATGGCCCTGGCTCGCCTTCTTTCTTGTCCTTAGTACGGTGGCATTCGTGTGAGTAAGCAGGGGGAGGGCATAGGGCCTTGACTCTGCAGCACCTCTAGGAGGTGCGTCCCCCACCTCTTGGAAGGAGGACAAGTTACTTGGTGAATACTGGCCTTTAGTTTTATGGAATTTTGCTAAACTTAATAGTTGGGTAGCTGCTAAGTAGCATAAAGTGACCAGAGCCCCTGGACGTACGCCTCGTGACTAACACCTGAGCTGGTTTTGTGAGGCAACACGAGGGATCCCTTCGCTCCATGTGAATTCAGGGACCTGCTGGTGTCCGGTGAGGCCGGCATCCCCGAGACGGAGGCACGGGCTGCGCTGTCCTGCAGGGCAGGAGCAAGCCTTCTCTTTTGTCCCCATCGGTCAGCACCCCGGGGTCTGTTTTGGCTGCAGCAATAGAACAAATTGCACTGCTTCGTCTTCCTGGGTGGTAACTGGTAGCTCGGAGCCTTCATTTTATACGTATCATTTTCCTAGATGACGTGCTAGGCTAGGACAGAGGCCACTTCAAATCCACAGACTCTTCCACAGAATGAGGACATCACTCCAGAATGTTCTTCTTGTGTGTGTGGGGGGGGGAGGGTAAACATCTTGCCATTGTGCTTCTGGTTAATGTTTCATTAGTCATTTAAACAACAGCACTTAAAATATTTTTGAGAAAGAGAGGGAGACAGGGCACGAGAAGAGGAGGGACAGAGAGAGAGAGAGAGAGGGAGACACAGAATCCGAAGCAGGCTTCAGGCTCTGAGGTGTCAGCACGGAGCCCGACCTGGGTCTTGAACCCACAAACCGTGAGGTCATGACCTGAGCCAAAATCAGACGCTTAGCCACTCAGGCACCCCCCAAAAATAGCACTTCTTAATTTGGGCCTCTGCTTCAAGGGCTTACTCTGCCACGATCAGTGTCCTAACACGTGCTCCCGGTGGCGAGTGTGAACAGGAATGTGAGAGGGCTGCACTTCGCGGAATGCAGTCATCCGCTTTCCTGTAGTTTATTTATTTCTTCAGGACCTGAGAAGAGACGTCAGATTTCTGTTTTGATTTTCTTATGTGGGAGGGGAGGGGCCGTGAAGAAAAAGGAAAATAAATCCAGGCCCTTTAGCAGGAGCTGGTTGTTCTATGTAGAAAAGGTGGTCTTGGTTTGTCTCTCACGGGACCAAGTACCCCTCTGCACAGTGTCACAGGGACGTTCTCCGTGTAACCTCACGGTGCCCACATTATAGAAGGCGCAGGGGACACGGCTGGGTGGTGAAGGCCCTTCTAACTTCCCACGTGACGGACTTTTAGACGTTCCCTTGATAGAATGGGGACATCCAGCTTCCAGTCACCCACCTGGAGAGGATCCATTACTCCTGTCCTGGTTAGAGGGCTTCAGGGCTTTCCCCGTCTCACCTTTGTGTACAGGGAATAGAAATGCTGACCCAAAACAGAGGGAGAAGGCAGAAAGGAAAGCAAACCCCCAAATATGCTCCAAACAAACAGAAACAAAAGGATTTGACCCGTGCCCCCAGCAGGTCAGGGGTCAGTGTCCCCCATTTGCCAGCCTTACTCCTGTTGAGAGAATCCAAGAACCGGAGCTTGCCACCAAGACCTGAGAGTCCTCCTAATGTCAGGATCTCATTTACCACTTAAGTCAGAAGACACAGCTGACAGATTTCTCTAAAAAGCAGAGGGCCTACCTCCTGCTTGTGAAAGGGGCTTGTTCACCCTTAGCTTCTCGTCCGTGGTCCCGTCCCTCGGAAAGGAGACTGATGGAATGTCCCCCCTTCCTGACAGGCCAGAGTCCCCTCTGGGTAACTTGACAGACACTGACGAGCTGCAGCTCGAGGGTCTCCCTCTGAATTGATTATCACATTATACTTTACAGACGACTGTTCTCATCTCCTCCGTTCATTTTTTGTCATTCACTTTAAAATAATTAGCTCTCTTCCAGAAGCCCGAGGCTTCAAAACATACCTTGGTAACGGGATAAACTCAGGATCTGGTCGATTCGGATTCCCATTCACCTTCTGATGCCATGCTGTGTGTTGACCATCCGCAGGTAACAGCGACCAGTCGGGGTCCCAGGAGAAGCTGCTAGGCGACAGCCAGGGCCTGAGCGGATGCTCCCCACGAGACTCCGGGTGCTACGAGAGCAGCGAGAACCTGGAAAACGGTAATGTCCACACAGAGAACTAGGGGTGCGCCTTGCTGGGCCAGCCCCTTGGGTCATTTCTGGAAGCTGCGCTTCGGCGCAGGACTGCCTTTCCGCCTCAGCCTGAGCCACACTCTGGGGGATGCTGGCACTGGGACAGGTTTTCCCAGGATTGCTGGTGCTTTGCTAAGATTCTTAGTGAAGAGTTTAAATGGAGAGTTTAAGACACTTGCATGTCAGGGAAAGGATCCTTAGCGCCTTAGCCCTGG
The DNA here is from genome assembly GCA_004023785.1 of Mungos mungo. Classification (NCBI taxonomy): domain Eukaryota; kingdom Metazoa; phylum Chordata; class Mammalia; order Carnivora; family Herpestidae; genus Mungos; species Mungos mungo. The sequence continues at coordinate 136,019 of PISW01000189.1, forward strand.
GATGGGTCATGAAAGAGCCGTGCCATTTAGAGTGAGGAGTCCTGGGGGTTGAACCCTGAACAGAGCATTTCTTAGCCAAAGACTTGACTTCAGGCATCTGAGCCCCCTCACCCCTGAACTAGCAAGTGAGTTTCTCTTTGTTCTAAGAGTTAAAGTAATATTAATAGCTAGCTTTTATTAAACACAGACTATGAATCGGGCAGTGGGTTGAGTCCTTAGGTTTGCAGTTACTAATCATCACTCAAACCCTGCACTGCCTATTTCTTTTAATGTTTATTTTTGAGAGAGGGGCAGAGAGGGAGACACAGACTCCAAAGCAGGCTCCAGGCTCTGAGTGGTCAGCACAGACCCGATGCGGGGCTCAAACTCAGCAAACCTGAGATTATGACCTGAGCTGAAGTCAGAAGCTTAACCGACTGAGCCACCCAGGCGCCCCTGCAATGCCAAGTTTATAGATGAAGACTTGAAAGCTTAGAGAGATTTAAGTAACAGCTGAAGTCCTGTTCTTTTCCTTTAGACCATGCTTCTCATCTAGTACCACTCTGGCTATTACTAGGGTCAGTCAATGGTAGGCAGTAAGTATTTTAGGCCTTATTTTCAAATCCTGTAAGCAGTTTTAAGCCCATACTCCATTACTGTCATCATACATCAGCCAGTGGTATCTGGGCTTCATTGAACTCTAAGCCAGAAAGGATTTAGTTTGCATTTGTTACAATAACTACCTTCAAAACCAGTGAATTGGATTAAAAATAGATGTACCCATTTTCAAACCAGGAGAAAGGCAACACGAATGGTGGGAGATGACTTTATGCCCTTTTTTTGGGGGGGCGACGGGGGCTTATTTATTCTGAGGAGCAGTAATATCCCAGTGTTTGGGACTGTCCTGCATCTGCCCCTTATTTCATTATAAGGACATCAAGGAGCCCCCGGGGGGCCATGATGCAAAGCCACGGCAGGAGCGTTGGGTTCCTTCAGCATGGTCATGGCTCCCCTCAGTTTTGCTTATCTAGACAGTCCGCCTGAGCAGGGGTGGCCCCCAGGATTTGGCATCTGCCCGGTGAAGCCGGCCTCCATGTGGGTCCTGGAGGTGCTCACTCCTTTGATGAAAAGCTGGATTCTGGCAGTGCTGAATCAAAGACCACAGTACAAAAACATCCAAATTCATACTAAAAGTGAAAAGACTAACTTAATCCAAACAGTCTTTGCTTCATTTCTGTGGAAGCTAGATCTCTGAGTACAGGATGTGGGATTAAATCTTAAAATATTACATTTTTGTTTAAAAAAAAAATCTCAAAACTTCAGGCCAGCTCGATATAACCCAGCTGCCCACATCTAATACGGTGACACCTTCTCCCTCAGAGAGCACAACTGGGGCTCAGTGTTCTGTCCCCCAACTTCACATCATTGGGCCAGGCCTACCCGTGATCTACTTACTGGAACTACTTACTTAAGAGAACATGTGGTTTTTGCTTCGTTGGAGTATTGAGTGCCATACCCAGCATAAATAACGAATTTAGTTTGAATCCGTGGTTTGCTTCTAATGTATCCTTCCTAATTACATGCACATAGAAGATGGTTAGTAGATAGGTTTTGGAACAAGATCAGCCATAAATTTCACTTTGAAAAGCAGTATAACCGTGTATGAGCAAGGTATAAAATTGTCACAAGTCCACAACTCAAACCAAAGCAGTGTTTGCAAAATAGATGTGACTTCTTCTTCCAGCATGTCTGCCTGTCCCCCTAAGGACACAATATCCACCCCCCCCCCAATCTTAAGCCAAGCTGCACAATTCTGTCCTGGTTCTCACTAGGAAACTGTTTTCACTGACCGCAGAGATAAATGCAGAAGCTCTGGTCCATGGCGTCCCGCAGGCCTCAGGGGTCGTGTCTGGGCTTTAGCTCAAGCCCCCTCCACCCTTCGGCATCCATCTTTTATAGATGAAGCTGCAGAGATCCTCCTGCATTGAAAATTCCTGATCTCAGAAGTCCGAATTTCTGAGAAAGGATGATCGTTAACCATTATGCTCTCCGTCCTAGTCCAGAGTGAGGCTCCACCGTCCATGCCGTGCGAGGCAAATAAATTGCATCCAAAATACCTACAGCTGTAAACCCTAAATTGTGTGTCGCCTATGCCCTTTTCTTTTTGCAGTAAAAACCAGCATTTGAGCGTTGGGAGCTATTAGGTCCTTAAGGAAAACAAGTTACCAGTAGACCATCCATCAGGGTCACAAAAGCAGCTGAATCGCAACCACCTCCGCGGAGCAATTACTGAGGGAGAGGGTGAGCTCAAGGCCACATGTCTTGTTTGCTTCCTCCCTGTCCTAACAGAGAAGCAATCAATAGGAAATTTCAGAAAGCTTACTTGTCTCAAACAGGAGTCTTAAGTGGAATGGGGTCAGGTGCACTCCATTTTACAATGGGTGGCTCTGTGATTTCCTGTGGTGGCCCCCAAACTCCTATTAGAGATGGTAGTAAAGGATCCCCTAAGTTTCTGTTGAATGCATGAACCCCACTGTGAAAAACGCCCACGGTTGTTAGGATTCCATCGGCAGCTAAAACCTGTCAAGTAGCCTACGTGTGGAAAATATTGAGCACCTACTGAAGCAAAGCTTTTTAAACTGCAGGTTGCAATTCATTAGTGGGGTGTAAAATCGGTTTAGAGGGTCATGAACAGCAGTTTTGTAAAATGGAATCGAATAGAAAAATACCAGGGTGCGTTCCAAAGGTAAGATTGATATTGTTCCCTGTGCTCTTTGTTTCAGTGTGTATGTCCCTGTGTGTGCATGTGTCTGTGTGCACTGGATGAATGTAAAGTGTGTTTCTTACTGTAGATCAGAATTTTAAAAAACCAGGAGGTACACAGACTCTCAGGTACTCACCTGCACCTGCCGGACCCTGAGAGCAGTCACCTCCAAGTGTGCCCCCTAGGCATGTAGGTCCCCTCACCCTAATCCCATGTCTAATGATCATCTTGGAGACCTCAAAATCTGACCCATGAACCCTGCCAAAGTGTTTTCTCAATGTGGGAAGATAGAGGTTCTCTCTGAACCCTGGTGTGACAGCAGCCTCAGTTAAGACAGGACTGAACGCCACCTGGAGGACTTCCTGGGAAGAGGGCAGAGGAGGGAGCCCAAGCTCACCTTGTCCTGTGGCCACAGCTAGGTAACAGCCACATCTGTGCATCCACCCCAGAAAACAATCCAGGGACTTGACAAAACAGACTTCCCAGTTCATTGTAGAGAGAATGGCATGTCAAAAAGGTACAAGGGGCAAAGACATGGGCAAGAACCGAACTGGTGAGACTAATCACAACCAGGAGGGACACCAGCACCGGAGAAGGGGGGCAGACCCCACACCAGGCATCCTAGACGTGGGGGATCTGCAGTGGGAAGAATCTCCCCCATCTGGCTTCAAAAAGCAGTAGGGCTTAACTTTCTGAGTTTTTAATAACCAGCTAGGCTTAATGCCAGGTACTTTATTTTTGAGAGAGAGTGAATGGGTGAGGGGCAGAGAGGGAGACACAGAATCCAAAGCAGGTTCCAGGCCCTGAGCTAACAGCACAGAGCCTACCATGGGGCTCAAACTCACTGACTGCAAGTTCATGACCTGAGCCAACGTCCAACTCTCAACCAACTGAACCACCCAGGCACCCCAATTCCAGGTACTTTAAAATATCAGTGGCTCAGCTCCAAGAGAGCCGAAGGTGATAGGAAATAGTCCCCTTAAAGAGCCCGCACAGCAAACAGCCCTGCCAAGATATGGAGAGAAGCAGCAGGTTGAAAAGCACCTGGCCTATACGTGCTGGAGGTTTATTTACTAATCTCAGAATGGGTACTGGAGAGACAGGGATCTTTAGGAGACTTCGGCAAGAATTGGCACCATTGCCCCCTCCACCACCAGGCAGATCCCTGGACCACCTGCAGGAAACGGAGTGAACACTCCCCACCTCCCTTGCTAAGACCCTGAACCCATGTTTTCCTCTGAACTCGCCCCATTCAAACCACCACGGTTGGCATGACTCCCTCCAAAGCAGCTCTCACCAGGTGGCATCCTGTAGGCAGACCTGGCAGGGACTGCCCCCTCTCCAAAGTGCCTCCCGCCCTGCAGAGAGGGGAAGATAACCACACACCTTGGCACGCTCAGTCCCAGCAGCCAAACCTGGTCACCGGCAGTCCGGAGTGAGTGCTCTGCTGATCCGGGCATCAGCAGCCCTGGCATCTGGCCTGACTGCCAGCCCTGCTCACCAACAAAAGCTTCTGGGGACAACACCCTACACTTGAGTGTGACGGCAGCCCTTGCAAATGCGCTGAGGGCAGGCATCTGGTCTGACTGCTGACACCACCCACCCGGAAGCTCATGACCACGCAGCCCACAGCAGGCAAAGTGGACCTACTGGACTGAAGGTAAATGAGGCCTGGCACACACAGGAGACACCCCAGGAGCTCCTGGTTGTGGTGAGCAGGGGACACTGGGCTGTAGGGGATGCTGGGCTGCAGAGGACGCTGGGCTGCAGGGGACGCTGGGCTGCAGATGACTACAGGACCTCCTCTTCATGAGGCCACTACTTTCAATATCAGGAGACATAAATGACTTTCCTAATATTTAGAAACAAATGCAAAGTTAGACAAAATGAGACAGAAGAGTATGTCCCAAATGAAAGAGCAGGACAGAACCACAGCCAAAGAACTAAATGAAACAGAGATAAGCAATATGCCTGATGAAGAATTCAAAGTAATGGTGATAAAGATACGTACTGAATTTGAGAAGAGTGGAATATCTCAGGGAGACCTTCAGCAAAGATAAAAAATATGAAGAACTAAACAGAGATAAACTCAATAACTGAAATTAAAAATACACTAGAGGAAATCAGCAGATTAGAGGAGGCAGAAGAATGAAGCAGTGAGCTGGAAGACAGGACTGGAAAGCAACCATGCAGAACATCAAAGGAAAAAATGAGAATAGGTTAAGGGAATTCAGTGATATGATAAACTGTAATAGCTAAAAACTTCCCTGCTCTGGAGAAGGACGCAGACATCCACATGCAGGGGCAGAGAGATCCCCCCAAAATAAAAGCCCCCAGTAAAAATCTCGCACCCCCCCCCTCAAATAACACCAAGATGCAGAATAATTGGTAGAAAGTGGTGACAAAAAATTTTTAAAGCAGCAGAGTGAACAGTCACATAAAAGGAAATCGCCATGAGGCTGTATCAGCTGATATTTCAGCAGAAACATTGAATATATCCTGCCTTCTAGCCTGCAAAGTGCTGAAAGGAAAAAAAAAAACTTGCAACCAAGAATATCCTACCCAGCAAGGCGATTATTCAGAGTAGAAGGAGAGCCAAAGAGTTCCCCAGACAAACAAAAGTTAAAGGAGTTCATCACCACTAAACTAGCCTTACAAAAAACTGTAGAGAATTCTTTGAATGTAAAGGAAACCCCATAATCGAGAGTAAGAAAATTATGAAAGGAAAAGATTTCACAGGTAAAGATAAACATAAAAGTTCCATCACTTATAAAACCAGTGAGGAGGTTAAAGCACAAAAGCAGTAAGGTCGGTTAGATCTATAAAAAAATCAGTCAAGGGATTCACAAAATAAGCTGTAAAGTACGTCGTCATACAGGAAATACGGGAGCATGGTAGGCAGGGGGGGTAAAAATTCAGTGCTTTTAGAAAGATTTCAAACTTAAGTGACCATCAATTTAATATGGACTGCTGTATTCAGGGGAGGTTATATATCAAACTAATGGTAACCACAAATCAAAAACCTGTAACAGATTTAAAGAGAAAGGTATCCAGGCATATCACTAGCGAAAGCTATCAAACCACAAGCGAGGGTAACACGCCAAGAAAGGAAACAGAGAAGAACTAAAAACAACTGTAAAACAAGTAGAATGGCAGTAAGTACATACTTATCAATTATTACTTTGAATGTTAACCGACTAAACACGCCAATCAAAAGACATGGGGTGACTGAATGTATAAAAAAGCAAGACTGATCTAATATGCTGCCTACAAGAGACTCACTCCAGGACTAAAGACACATACGGAATGAAAGGGAAGGGCTGGAAAAACATCCCCCATGGAAATGAAAAGAAAGCTGGGGTAGCAATATTTATATTAGACCAAATGTGCTTTAAAACGAGTGTAATGAGACAAAGAACAGTACATTATGACAAAGGAAATAACTCAGTAAGAAGATTGATTTAACAATTGTAAATATTTATGCACCTAAATATATAAAGCAATATTAACAGACATAAAAGAAGAAATTGGTAGTAATGCAATAATAGTAGGGGACTTAAACTTACATCAATGGACAGGTCACTGAGATGAAAATCAACAAGGAAACAGGCTTTGAATGACACAAAGAGGAAATTAACAAATACATGGAGACAAATGAAAATGAAGACACAATGATTCAAAGTCTTTGAATGCAGCAAACGCTGTTCTAGGAAGGGAGTTTATATAACAATAGAAACCTACTTCAAGAAGCACGAAAAATCTCAAACAACCTAAGCTTATACCTAAAGGAGCTAGAAAAAAATAAAAAAGGCCCAAAGGCAGTAGAGAAAGGAAATAATAATGAAGAATAGAGCAGAACTAAATGAAATAGAGACTTAAAAAAATGGAACAGATGAAATCAGGAGCTGGCTCTTTGAAAAAAAATCAACAAAATTGTTAAACCTTTAGCCAGATTCCTCAAAAAAAAGAGAAAGGACTCAAATTAGAAATGAAGGAGAAATAACAAATGACACCACAGAAATAAAAAGCCTAAGAGAATATTAAGAAAAATTATATGCCAACAAATCGGACAACCTAGAAGAAATGGGTAAATTCCTATAAATCTAACCTTCCAAGACTAAATCAGGAAGAAATAGAAAAAAAAATTTTTTTAAATGTTTTACTTATTTTTGAGAGAGAGAGACAGACAGTGACAGCATGAGCAGGGGAGGGTCAGAGAGAGAGGGAGACACAGAACCGGAAGCAGGCTCCAGGCTCTGAGCTATCAGCAGAGCCCAACGCAGGGTTCGAACCCACGAACCGTGAGATCATGACCTGAGCCGAAGTTGGCCGCTTAACCGACTGAGCCACCCAGGCGCACCAGAAATAGGAAATGTGAAAAGACCACTTACTACCAGTGAAATTGGAAGGCAGTTTTACTCACTGCTGTATCACCAACAATGCCGCTAGTAATGACACTGAGTCAGTAAAAAAACAAATCGCAACAACAGTGAAAGTCCAGGACCAGACAGCTACATAGGTGAATTCTACCAAACATTTAAAGAAGAGTTAATACCTATTCTTCTCAAAGTATTCCAAAGACCAGAAGAGGAGGAAAGCTTCCAAATTCATTCATTCTACAAAAGCAGCATTACCCTGATAACAAAATCAGATAACAACATTACCAAAAAAGAAAACTACAGGCCAATATCTGATTAACATAAATGCAAAAATCCCCAACAAAATATTAGCCAACTGAATCTAACAGTGCATTAAAAAATCATTTACCGCAATCAAGTGGGATTTATCCCGGGGATGAAAGGGTGGGTGGGTCAGTATTTGCAAATCAATGTGATATATTAACAAAAGAAAGGATTAAAACCATATGATCATCTCAATAGATGCAACAACAACAACAAAAGATTTGACCGAGCACCATATCCATTCGTGGCAAAAACTCTCAACCAAGTAGATTTAGAGGGAACGTACCTCAACATAAGACCATATGAAGAACAATCAAGAGACTATAGATGCTGGCGAGGATGTGGAAACAGGCACCCTCCTATACTGTTGGTGGGAATGTAAACTGGTGTAGCCGCTCTGGAAAACAGTGTGGAGGTTCCTCAAAAAACTATCCATAGAACTCCCCTATGACCCAGCAATAGCACTGCTAGGGATTTACCCAAGGGATACAGGAGTGCTGATGCATAGGAGCACATGTACCCCAATGATCATAGCAGCAGTGTCAACAATAGCCAAATCATGGAAAGAGCCTAAATGTCCATCACCTGATGAATGGATCAAGAAGATGTGGTATACATATACAATGGAATATTACATGGCAATGAGAAAGAATGAAATCTGGCCATTTGTAGGAAAGTGGATGGACCTCGAGGGTGTCACGCTAAGCGAAATAAGTCAGGCGGAGAAGGACAGATACCATATGTTTGCACTCAGAGGTCTAACAGGAGAACAGGAGAAACCTAATGGAGGACCAGGGGGAGGGGAAGAGGGAAAGAGAGTTGGGGAGAGAGAGGGATGCAAACCTTGAGAGACTATTGAATACTGAAAACGAACTGAGGGTTGAAGGGGAAGGGGGAGGGGGGAAAAGAGGTGGTGGTGATGGAAGAGGGCAGTTGTGGGGAAGAGCACTGGGTGTTGTATGGAAACCATACAACAAACTATTAAAAAAAAAAAAGACCATATGAATAACCCACAGCTAAAAACATACTCTATGGTGAAAAATGGACAGCTTTTCCTCCAAGATCAGGAACAAAACAAAGATGGCCACTCTTCACCACTTTTATTCATCACTTTTATTCCTAGCCACAGCAACGAGACAAGAAATAAAAGGCATCTAAAGTGGAAAGGAAGAATGAAACTTTATTTGCAGATGACATGATACTATATATAGAAAACCCTAAAGACTCCACCCAAAGCCTAGAACTGATAGTGAATTCAGTAAAGTTGCAGGATATAAAATCAATTAACAGAAATCTGGTGCATTTCTATATACTAGTAATGAAATAGCAGAAAAAGAATAACAATGCCATTTTATAATTGTACCAAAAATAATAAAATACTTAGGAATAAACTTGACCAAGGAGGTGAAAGATCTGGACCAAAAACTGTAACACATGGATGAAAGAAACTGAAGACACAAATGGAAAGCTCCCGGACTGGAGGAACCAGTACTGTTGAACTGCCCATACTACCCGAAGCGGTCTATAGAGTTAATGCAATCCCTATCAAATACCAACCACATTTTTCTCAGAAAACAGAATAATCCTAAAATTCCTATGGGACCACAAAATACACTGAATAGGCAAAGCAATCCTAGAAAAGAACAAAGCTGGAGGTATCATAATCACAGATTTCAGATATACTACAAAGCTGTAGTAATCAAAACATGGCACACAAACAGACCCATTGATCAGTAGGACAGAATAGAAAGCCCAGACGTAAACCCACACTTTTATGGTCAATTAATCTACAAAGGAAGCAAGAATATACAATGGGGAAAAGACAGTCTCTTCAACAAATGGTGTTGGGAAAACTGGACGGCTAATGCAAAAGAATGAAACTAGACCATGCTCTTTACATATACAAAAACGAATTAAAGATCCAAACATGAGACCTGAAACTATAAAATTCCTAAAAGAAAGCACAGTAAGTTCTCCGGCATTGGCCGTAGAAATCTTTTTCTAGATAGGACTCCTGAGGCAAGGCAAACAAAAGCAAAATTAAACTATTAAGACTATGCCAAAATAAAATGCTTTTGCCCAATAAAAGAAACCATCAGCAAAACAAAAAAGCCACCAACTGAATAGAAGATATTTGCAAATAATCTACCCAATTAGGGGTTAAAATCCAAAATATATAAACACCAAACAACACCAAAAGAATAATCCAATTAAAGAATGGGCAGAGGCCCTAAATAGACATTTTCTAAGAAAACATCCAGATGGCCAACAGACACATGAAACAATGCTTAATATCACTAATCAGGAAAACACAAATCAAAACCACAATGAGATCTCAATTTACACCTGTCAGAATGGCTAAGATCAAAAAGACAAGAAATAACAAGTGTTGGCAAGGATGTGGAGAAAAGGAACCCTCATACTGTTGGTGGGTGCAGTCACTGTGGGAAACAGTATGGAGGTTTCTCAAAAAAATTAAAAATACAATTAGCATATGATCCAGTAGTTTCACCACTGGGTATTTACCCAAGAAAATGAAAACGCTAATTTGAAAAGATACATGTACTCCTGTCTATTGCAGCATTATTTACAATAGCCAAGGAAGCAACCCATGTCCATTGATAGATGGGTACAGAAGGTGTAGTATGTATATATAATGCAATATTACTCCATCATAAGAATAAAATCTTGCCATTTGCGCATCACGGCTAGATCTAGAGTGTATTATGCGAAGTGAAACAAATCAGAGGAAGGCAAATACCATATGATCTCACTCCTATGTGGAATTTAAAAACAAAACGAACAAAGGGACAAATACAGAGGACAGAGGGGAGGTGGGTGAGGGGTAAAGTAGATAAAGGGATTAAGGATACGCTTGAGCCCTGAGAAAGGGATGGCATCATTGTACTGCACACGTACAGAATACTGGGTTAACTATGCTCGCACAGCTCGCCTCGAGGCAGGGAACACAGGGACCGCGGAGTTCCAATAGCCATCTACGTCCTCCTGTACTTCCTGGAAGTTTTTCTCTCCTGTTAATAACCTTTCAACATCCAGACGTTTTCAGGAAATCAATTCTCCAAACTGTTTTGGATGGTAAGGATTTCACAGATAACACCAGCAGACTTAATGGTTAAAAGAACCAAAGGTGTATCTGCTGAGGAACCTATGGAAACTGGCAAACTTCACTCAAGGTGAATTCAGGGATCTTTCCCACAGAAGTAGAATGTGGAAATGTAACTTAAATATATGGTTTATATTAACAGTTAAAGGGAAGGAAAGCCTTATTTCTAAAATTTATACTAAAACTGTTTTTTGGTTTTGTTTCTTGAGAGAGAGAGAGAGCGAGAGAGCGCGTGTGTGTGGGTGTGTGTGTGCGCGCGAGCGCGCAAGTGAGCAGGGGAGGGGCAGAGAGGGATGGAGAGACAGAATCCCAAGCAGGCTCCAGGCTCAACATGGAGACCGACACGGGGCTCGATCCCATGACCCTGGGTTCAGGACCTGAGCTGAAATCCGGAGTTGGACAATAACCGACTGAGCCACCAGGCGCCCCGTATACTAAAACAGTTTTAAGAATTTTTCTATTTTAACTGATTGTTACCCTTGATGTTTAGCAGGATGTGCTTTCTGAAGAAGTATTGCCCTTTTCAATGTTACCTGTGATCTTCAGCATATTCAAGAGTAACCCTGAGCTCACAGTGACATAATGACCTCTGGTGCCTAGCATGTTGCTGACCCACAGGTGCCTGGGGTCTGAGGCCTCACACTGTACATAAGGGAGCGCAGATGCCATGTGACCATGCCTCCACTTTGCCAACTGCAAAATACCTTGCCTGTTGATTTGTGTCTGATTTAAAGGGATGGGACCATTCATAAGTTTTCTTGAGGCCAGTTCTTACCCATCAGTCTTAGTGCAGGAGTTCTGCCTGACATCATCCGTTTAGTATTATCAGTTTCCAATTAGACTTCAGTAGAAAACTGAAATCCTGGAAGGAATCTGGTGTTTACTGCTGATAATGGCCAAACCAGCAAGTAATCCTCAGTGTCCTGGCCTTTTCTTCTTGCTCCTTTTCCCTGACTTGTACAGCATGAGCACGGAGGTTTTATCAGGAAATGTGTTTCATTTACCCAATCGAATCCATCCACCCCATGATTTCTCCCTGCTGCTTTCTTACTGAAAGGCTGAGACTACTTAATGGGGAAAGGTCAAAATTCTAAATCAAAATATTTCATTATAACTGTCTAGTGTTACAGCCATTTCTTTGTACCTTCCAAATCTGACGTGGGTTTAAAATTTTCTTCTTTCTCTGTGAGCCTGGAACACTAGGATTACCTGGGTATTCCCTTCAGGCATCTCAGCCCAGTGTCGAAGCACACATCAAACATGGTATTAACCAAAGTCTAGCAAAAGACAGTTAATTGCAGTTAAAAGTACTAATGAAAACGAAACCTTCAGCACAGCGCCTGACCACAGACAGCGAATTCAAGCAATACTAGCAGGTGTTATCAGTTAACAGTTGTCGAATTAGATGGTGTCTGGCTGATAGTTCGGTTAACAGCCTGGCAATTGATTTTAATCAGGGCTGTTGTTTCCATTTGGAATTAGAAGTATATTGGGGTTTTATGGATTGTCACAAGCAAAATACTCAAGCTTATTTGTACCAAGTTTGGTCAACTGTTTCTAGGATACATATTTCACACACACACACCCACCCACCCACCAACCAGTAAGAGGGGAGTGCTTAGGGAAAGATGCTTTGAGAATTCTCTGGTCATCAACTAACCTTAGGGGGCACCATTTATAGAATTCAGTCCAGTGGCCCTTTGCAATCCTGGCCTTAGGAACTGCCTTCCCCAAACAGAAATCCCATCGCGGGGTCTCTAACTGGGGAGTGGACGACTTGTTTTACACTGACTGCAGCTAGGAACAGACATGAGGCCTCGACTGATTTTACTGCCTGACGCAGCCTCTTGTTTTTCCCCTCCTAACATTTAATTTCAGTCTCCACGAGTCCATTAATAAGTCTAAAAATTCCTCCTACAAATAAAAATCGTGCCATAATAACCTTGTATTACCCCAAATCATAAATGGTGATTTCATATCCCTAAGATAATTCAACAGTGCGACACAGGAGTTGGAGATTTCAGTTAAAGTCAGCACAACTTTCCATGAGTTGGATTATTGTTTTTTTTTTTAAATTTCTTTTATTATTTATTTTTGAGAGAGAGAGAGAGAGAGAGAGAGAGAGAGCGTGAGCAGGGGAGGGTCAGAGAGAGAGGGAGACACAGAATCAGAAGCAGGCTCCAGGCTCTGAGCTGTCAGCACAGAGCCTGATGCAGGGCTCGAACTCACAAACTGTGAGATCATGACCTGAGCCGAAGTGGGACATTTAACCAACTGAGCCACCCAGGCGCCCCACTTGATCTGTTGTTTTTTTTTTTTTTAATGACTGTAAAATATTCCCTTGTCTCACAGGCAAGACCCGGAAGAGCGGCCTGCTCTCTGTCCGGTCGTCGGTGGAGTCCAGCTTCAAGTCCTTCAGCAGGAACCAGCTGGGCAACTACCCAACCCTGCCTTTAACGACGCCCGGGGACGCACTGAAGCCCGGGGAGGAGGGCAGGCAGGGCAGTGCTCTTACCCCTCACCTCTCCAAGTGCTGCGACCAGCCGTGTGCGACTGGCCTGAACAAAAACCGAAGAAGCCTGCCCGTTTCCATGTGTCGGAGCTGTGAGACCCTGGAGGGCCCCCAGAGCGTGGAGACGTGGCCCAGATCCCATTCCCTGGACGACCTTCAAGGAGAGCCCGCCGCCGAGAAAGATGTGCCCCGCGAGGGGACAGAGCCCTCCCCTCAGGTTGTACCGCAAGTGCCACAGAAGACGACCCCCTCCATCGCAAAGGTTCAAAGCCCCAGACGGGATCCTGCTGTTGACAATGCACTGCTACTGACCCAAAGCAAGAGATTTTCTGAACCTCAGAAAACAGCTACTAAGACACTAGAAGGCTCCATGGCAGTCTCCTCGCGCAGCACGTCCCCTCCTCCGTGTTGGCCCAAAAACTATGATGCCAAGCCTCCCGGAGCTAAACACGGTTTAACAAGGACGCCTCTTGAGGGTAACAGGAAAGGACCCGACCTTGAAGGAACACATCATCCCCCGGGCACCAAAGAAGGCCTAGACGCGGAGCAGGGGGGCCCCGAGGCCAGGACGCAGGCGAAGCATCCCGCACAGCCCCCACCCGTCCCCGCCAAGAAGAGCCGGGAGCGCCTGGCCAACGGCCTGCACCCCGGCCCTCCTGGCCCCGACGCGCCGAGCCTGCCCGTCAAAAAAGGCGGCCCCAGTGACTGTCACTCACCTCAGGCTTCTAGGCGTCCCTCGGCACAGGAGCCTAGCAGCCCCCCCAGCGCGAGACGGCCGCCCTGGCTCTCGGAGCTCCCGGAGAGCGCCAGCCTCCAGGAGCACGGCGTGAAGCTGGGCCCGGCACTGACCAGGAAGGTGTCCTGCGCTCGGGGGGTGGACCTGGAGGTGCTCACCGAAAACAAGCTGCGAGCCGAGGGCATCGATCTCACGGAGGAGCCCTACTCCGATAAGGTACCCGAGGCCTGACGGGCCTCTGCTTTTGTAGGCCGGGCAGCCAGGTAAGAGGAGCACCACGGCTGCCGGCCCCACCCCTATGCCAGCCCGGTGGCGGCGGGGGCCGTGCTCACCGAGGGGGTGCACCAGGCGATGTAATGAACGGGAGCCATCTCACACACAGCCCCGGACCTTCCCCTTCTTTCCCTCTTTCCACCCCTCCTTTTGCTTAGTTTTTTGGCAGCTAGATTTTTGCGGGAACAACTCTCGAGAAATTCTAGAACTGGTTCCAGAAAGGGCTGCTTTAGTGGACAGTGCAGTCTCCAGGTCTTACTGAACATGTATCTTTTTTTAGATGTGAACGCATCCCCATTTCATTTCCTTTCTGTAAAATAGGATCAAAAATAACCTGCATAACTACCTTCTACGGGGATTATTAGGAGCAAATAAATGAACACACAGCAGACTGTAGATCCCTTTCCAGATGCAGTTAGAGTGCATAGCTATCCGTACAGGTTATGGAAGAGGAATGATTATATGAAATGTCGCACTGTACCAAACACACTGAGAAAACTCGTTTCAACTCCTTTCGTTGAAAACACATTGCTTCTTAGAAAGAAAGAGTAGATCTACCAATACCAAAATGATTTTGAAGACAGATGAATGACAGAGGTAGCTATATATAATTCCTAGAAATGCCTGTTTTGTTATAGTACATCCCTGGGAGGCCTTGTTATAAAATTCTTTTCACCACAAATGCCTTACAGTACGATCCTCCACTTCCTCCTCGATATTTAGTGAATAAATCCCTTAGAATGGAAAGCAGTGAGAATTCCAGTCTATAGTACATGCCGAGGGATTGACGGTATGAGACAGATGGGCCACAAACAGTAAATGACCGTAGGGCACAAGTCTGCCCGTTTCCCCTGTGTAGGAAACAGTCTTCAATAACCTGGTGCAAAATGATCCAGTACAGTGAGGGGAGGTGACTGGTTCAAGTAATATGAGATGATTATGTTCTTAGCTTTCAAAACCTTTTCCTTAGAGCTCATCAGTACTTGAAAGATCAAGATGTAAACATGTTCTAAAACATCCATCCTGACTCTAAATATATTCACTTCACATGAAAACTTCTGGTGACCCTTCCCAGTAGCTAGCGGGGTCTCAGCCTACCTTGGGTGTGCCGCTCTCGAAGAAGTCCCTCGCACCCCTTGATGTGCGTGTCTGCTCCCTTGCAGCATGGCCGCTGTGGGATCCCCGAGGCCCTGGTGCAGCGATACGCCGAAGACTTGGATCAGCCCGAGAGGGACGTCGCCACCAACATGGACCAGATCCGCGTGAAGCTACTTCGGAAGCAGCACCGCATGGCGGTGAGCAGCCGGCCTGGGGTCTCCCCTTGCTCCACTTTCGCTGTCCATTTAGTTAAGGTGCTGAACCATTAGCCCGCTGGCAGCCACTGCCCGGGGTTCACCCCAGCTCTCAAAAGGAGACACCTGGAGGGAAAATAGTACATAGCCTGTAATGTTTTAAAAATACGGTTTGGGAAAGGAGAAAAGATGAGAATTATCCATAATCCCAGAACCATGAAAGCTTTTTTTTTTTTTTTAGGTTTCTTAATTTATTTTGAGATAGAGAATGAGTGAGAGAGAGAGAGAGAGAGAGCACTTGCAAATAGGGGAGGGGTGGAGAGAGAGGGAGAAAGACCATCCCCGACGCGGGGCTCTGTCCCATGAACTGGGAGATCGTGACCTGAGCTGAAGTTGGATGCTTAACCGACTGAGCTAAGCACCCCTGAAAAAGTTTTTAAAAGCCTGTCTAGCCATTTCTCTGCGCATACAACAGTAAATGTGCGTTTTGAAATCTGATTGTTTTCAGTTCTCAGATCATGAATCTGTTACCAAACCTTCTTTTAGATGATCAATAAGTCACTAGTAGGTACATGTGCCCTCATTTAGGCAATCCCATATTGGTGAAACATTTAAATTTTCCCCAACTTATTATTTTAAATAGTTTAATAGAGAACACCCTTGTTAATATTATAATAAATCTTTATGGGCTCCCAAGGTTAATTTCTGAGTGTATATTCCCTTAAGGGGATTTGCTTATGGAAGTCTGCACAAAATTGCAAGGATTTGCACATTTGTTAGTAAATTACCTTCCTAAAAGACGTAGCACTTGGTCTTCCCATGGGTCAATTGTAAATGATTGTAAATGTCTATTTCCCTGTCCTACCCATCACTTGGTATTACTGTATTTTTCACTTTTTAGAACTACACTGATGATGTATCTAATTTCCTGGTTAATGTAGATTCAGAATACAGTGAGTGGAAAATCAGTTTTATAAAAACCACATGGGTGGCTCAGTCAGTCTCTTCCCTATCTGACTCTTGATTTCGGCTCAGGTCATGATCCCGGGGTTGTGGGATTGAGCCCCACATCAGGCTCTGCACAGAGTGTGGAGCCTGCTTGAGATTCTCTCCCTCTGCCCCTCTCCCCTGCTCATGCTCTCTTAAAAATCAAGACAAAACAAACTCTACCCACGGAGTATCTTACTTGCCACGTTACCGCACAAGCCTGCCTCTTTATTCACCTAGGGGTTTCTTTGAAGGACATATCACCAGAAGACAAAACAGCAGGGTATAGAAACGCTTACAATTTGGAGACTTGGACATAAGGTTAATTAGGGTTAGATCTAATTCCAAATACTTTCTAGAACCTCAAACACTTCTTTGAAGACAGGTCTCACCTTTGAGAAGCGGAGAAAGACTTCCTGATGCTACTCTTAGGTCTTTGACATCTCACATTATTACTTTGCAGCAGTCTAGCAGTGCAGTATTTCTGTAGTGTTCCTTTTAGGTATATGAGAGCCCTCCAATGGCCTGTGTCAAGTCTTCATAAAATTGCTTTCTTTCTTTATCCAGATCCCAAGCGGTGGACTCACAGAAATCTGCAGAAAGCCCCTCTCTCCCGGATGCGTCTCGTCTGTGTCGGATTGGCTGGTATCCATTGGTCTGCCCATGTACGCCAGCACCCTCGCCGAAGCCGGGTTCAGCACACTGGGCCAAGTGCCTTCTCTGTCCCACACTTGCCTTCAGGAGGCCGGCATCACAGAGGAGAGACACATCAGCAAGCTCGTGTCTGCAGCCAGACTCTTCAAACTGCCACCAGGCCCTGAGGCCATGTAGCCAGGCCCATACATGGAGCTCCCTGGACCAGAGCCACCCTTTCACTGTGCTTATGATGCTAATGCAATCCCTCCTCCTTGGGACATGCAGACCAGATCCGGAAGAGAGGCCCAGTGTCAGGCCGAACAGAGCACGAAACCTTGGCCCAGGACTGAAGAGCCCCTCGAGGAAATGGGTGTGGTTCTGACTCCCCCCAAAGAAAAGCCAAGCACTAGTTTTTATTTTCAGAACACAAAAGAACCAGGATGCCAACTCGCCGCCCATGCTGGGCCTCCAGTCTGTCTGGGTGCGCAGGCAGAGGGAGGGGCAGCCGCTGTCGCTTCTGAGAATGCCCGTGCCCTTCTGGCCCTCACCCCGCGAGCTGCGGGAGGGCAGGCGGGCGTTACAGGCCAAAGTCACAGACCCCGGAGTTACTGTACGCCATGGACTATGTTTGTTTATTCAAAAGTAAGAAAATCTGGCTGCACTAGGGAAAAAAACAAGTCCTATTCTCCTTTAAGTAAACAAGAGACATTTTAATAATTGCTTTCTAGCAATCAGCTTTTATTTGCCTTAATATAAGCTTTTACGCAGTTATGTGGTGTTTACCACCTCGTAACAATAGTTCCAGATCTTCAGCCTAGACTGCCACCTAACACACCGGAGATGTTTTCAGAAAAAAGAAAAAAAATGGGCCTTTCTAATTGCCCCACTCTGACATGGCTTATTTTGTAGGGGTGTTTGTCAGGCACAAATTTCATGTTGGCTTTCAGTTTTTAAACTAACTACAAACCCAGTAAAAAGCTCTCGGAAACTCACAGAGATCAGGTGTGTATGTGAGCGTGTGTGTAGACCCTGCCTTCATTTTAATCAGTTGTGTTTTGTTTACCGTGTGGGTCATCGTGCTGCAGTATTGGCTTTGACTCCGGACCGCGTCCGTTCCAAAATTCACTCATCAGCCAATAGGTCCCCTTTGCAAAGTCACCGTTAAGGGTGAATATTTCAGAAAGATGTTTGTAAAACGGAAGTCGTTTATAAGAAATTTTAAAAGGTTATTTTTTTCACTTTTATAATTAAGATATTGTTTTCCTCCCTTTCTTATTGAGATAATTCTTTTAATTTGGATAAAAGTTCACTTTGGAGCCAGACAAAGCACGTTAGCCATGTGTTCGGTATTTGCCGATTTTCAGCTGTTTTCCAACTGATGGTAGCACTTACCATTCTCTTTTAGTCTGGTGTCTGACTTTTCTAGCACACAGAAATGTAGGCAACTAAATTAAGCTTTCTGCTGCTTACTAACTGAATTTCCCTTTACATTCTTAATCATGAGAAGTATTCTAAGCACTGAATGTGATCATTTACAACAGAAACACTTTGAAGACAAAACCTTGATCAAAAGCTCTTACACATTTCATCTGCTCATTAAAACGATTTCCCTCGGCAGGGAAAAAAAAAAAAGTAACTTCACTCATTACAAAGCCACCTTCAGCATTTGGTCTGTGTACTTGGATCCGTGTTTCTGAGAAAAAGGATGTTCTCAGGTTATGTATTTTTTTCACGCGTTGGTATACATTAAAAAAACCATTTCTTCCATAATATCCACCTTCTATAAGATGCCATGTGAAAAAGTTGTGGAAATGCAGAATACAAAGCTAAAAGCTGCCAATTTTCTACTGAAATCTTAAAAATAGCCCATTTTTGCCATCTCGGATTGTGTGTACAGCCCACGTGGAGCATGACGACACCACCAAAGCGTAGTCTCGTGCTGCGGTGGAGACAGGCGCAGGGACACGCGGTCCCGGTCCTGCTCCTCGGGGCCTCGGCAGGACCTTCCGAGATCCTGCTTGTAGTTGAAGCTGACCACACCCACGTCAGGCGACAGAGAACAGAGGAGGAGGAGACGTCTTCTGTGACTTCCCCAGTGTTAGTTCGTTTTCAGTGTAAGATTTTCAAGTAAGTGGCACCAGAAAAGGGAACGTTCTGGAGTTCTTGAAAATGCCAAAATCATATTTTTGTCACTCGTCTTTGGAACTCCTTGCCTTTGCATGGGAAAATCAAATTCAGGGACCATGAATGATGTTCAGTGGGAAGATCTTCCTAACCTGAGGGGTCTGAGGTTTTTACTTTATCGTGCTTTAAAAAAAAAAAAAGAAAGAAAAAAGGTGTTTTTTTTTTTTTATTGTTAGTATTTGTTTGGTCTTCTTTTGCTTTAAACTTTTCGTTTGATCCTAGAAAAGCCTGAATGTTTGTGTGTGACATTTGACCGAGGTCGCTTAGGGACCGCGTGTCAGAAGACAGGTGGTAGGCGCCAGCAATATCCAGTTTTAATCAATTGCACTTGGTACAGAGTGTTGAGGAAGGGTGACAAGTGTTGTCTTTGGAAAGCACAAAAGAAACCTGGAAAGGCAGTTTGGCTCAGGTAGCTACACATCCACTGTGTGTAATTTTTACTTTCAAGCTGTCTAGAAGGAAATGCGGCCAGCCCCAACCACTACTTACATTCCCAGATAACCAGGAAGCAGATGGATTTTCATGGCCTTCTCTTAGCAGCCCTCTGCTCTGTCCCGATCCCCAGTGTGGGTGAAATTGGAGATCACTAGTCTATTGCAAACCAGTTCCTGACATAGCAAAATTTGCTTTCATAACTGCAGCAAAAGAAATCAGTTCACCAAGTCAGTGCTGCATTGTGTGTACTGTATTATTTTCAGAAAATATAGTCTGAGTCCGAGTTATCTTGATTTTAAATTGATAGAGAAATACAAGAAACTGTCAAGTTATATAACAACTAACAACATTGCACTTTCTGTATATGAAATCAGTATTTAAATAACTTATTTTTCTCCATTGCTGTTCTTAAACATTGTAAGTAGCTGTAATATACCAGTACCAATACGTCCTTGCAATTCCTTCAGCCCAGGAAAGCTGTGTATTGTTTTAAAAATTGTAAAAATTATTGTGATGATTCATTTAGCAAAGAGAAAGGTGGACAGAAGGGTTTTCCTATGTATCAAAACTTGTCTATAATTATGTCATCTTATGTACCTAGAAAAAAATAAATAAATTTCTCCAGTTGACTACGCCTCTTTTGTTGTTCCTTGGGTATTTCGAAGATGGACGGACTAGGAATGAAAGGTAATTTACAGAGTGTGGTGCAGGAATGAACTACATTGTAAAAACAACTGTTTTTACTTCTGCCACATCACCAAAACTCGCTGACACACACTCCTTCTCTTTGCTAATTTACGGCTTCTCCCAAATATTGCACAATCAAATCCTATAACCACAGCCTCTTAGACCAGAAAGAATTCTGAAGGCCTCTACCGTCCCATCCCATCATTTTCAAACGAAGAGTCTAAGTCCACGTCTGTGGTTGACTCATTCAGTATCATACAGCTAAATGGTAACCGAACCAAACCTCTCGTTGAGGGGGAAAAAAAATCTAGGTACGGATATTCCAGAAATTGGCCTGACAAAAACCATTTTTTAAAATTTTTTAATGTTTTATTTATTTTTGATACAGAGAGAGATAGAGCATGAGAGGGGGAGGGGCAGAGAGAGGAGACACAGAACCGGAAGCAGGCTCCAAGCCCTGAGCTAGCCGTCAGCACAGAGACTGATGCGGGGCTCGAAACCACAAACGTGAGATCTGACCTGAACCGAAGTCGGAGGCTTAATCGACTGAGCCACCCAGGCGCTCCCCCAAAATCATTTTTCAATACTGGTGTATCACAATTGATATAAAAACAATTTTTAATTAGAAGAACTCTGTTTGTAATAACTGTACTTGAGATTAAAAAAAAAAATCCCCCTGTCCTTTCCTCCTAGCCACCTGTCTTGGTCCTCACAGGTAAGTTCTAGAACTGGTGTGTGCACATCTTTTCAGGACCGCCCATACCTTTGCAAATACAACTGTGTGTGTATTTTTCCAGACAGGAATGACAGCATATTCTTCACGCTTCCTCACCACGATTTTGCACTCAGTAGATGCTGGAGATCTTTCCATGTCAACCCCCCCACGTTCTCTTAAAGACTACATGATACTCTGTTGATAATTTAATCACCACTCTGTGAAAGGACAGTATCTTGCAGTTATGAAAAAGCTGTTAGATAGCTCACTCAGCTAAGCATCTGACTTCAGCTCAGGATCTCACAGTTTGTGGGTTCGAGCCTCGCATCGGGCTCTGCTGACAGCTCAGAGCCTGGAACCTCCTTCAGATTCTGTCCCTCCCCCACGTGCCCGTGCACGCTCTCTCAGAAATATTTTTTAAATGCTGCTAGGAATAGCCTTGTACCAATATCACTTAGCATGTGGAATTGCGTTACAAATACATGTATTTTATATTTTGACAGGATATTTTTTTTAAACAGGAAGATGAAATATTGCTAATTTGGGGGGTGTGCATCAGAATGCGATTGAGCATATGAGAGGTTACTTTTTTTTTTTTTTAACGTGTATCACTTTTGAGAGAGAGAGCACGCAAGCAGAGGAGGGGCAGAGACAGCGGAGAAGCGGGGTCCAAAGTGGGCTTTGCACTGACAGCAGCGAGCCTGATGCGGGGTTAGAACTCCCGAACCATGAGACCATAACCTGAGCTGAAGTCGAATGCTCCACTGAGCCACCCAGGCGCCCCTTGATAGAATATTTTAAATCTTACTGAAAACAAACTGAGGGCTGAAGAGGGAGGGGGTAAGGGGGGTGACGGGCATGAAGGAGGGCACTTGTGGGGAAGATCACTGGGTGTCATATGGAAACCAACTTGACAATAAACTATAATATATATATATTTTTTAAGTCTATTGGTAGATTTCATTAAAGGAAGCTTTACCGTGATAGGTTTTATTTCCAAAGCCTGGTCTTACTCTCCACCCACTAATCCATTTTGTAAATGGGGAGATTTCATGTAGTCTTAGTGTAGTGGTTCATCTGAGGTACTGCATTATTTTTAAAAAACTGTTTCCAATCTTATTTCAGACCAATTCAGATTCAACAGTTCAATTCAAAAGAAAATACTTGTTTTCTTGTGATTCCTAAGAAACCTTGACCTCTTTCTTGGTGTTTGTTCTAAGTGCACTTGATATATGGACACTGGGGTTACTTTCACTTAGAAGTTACAAAGAACAGGCACCTGGGTGGCTCAGCCTGTTAAGCTTCCCACTGTTGATTTTGGTTCAGGTCACGATCTCACGGTTCTGGGTTCGAGCCCCGCATCCGGCTCTGTGCCAACAGCACGGAGCCTGCTTGGGATTCTCGGTCTGCCCCTCTCTCTGCCCCTCTCCTGTTCGTGCTCCCTCGTGCTCACATGTTCGCTCGCTCGCTCTCAAAATCAGTGGATACACTTTAAAAAGATAGAAGTTACAATGAAAGTACATTTGATTAGGGAATGAAGGGTGGTCGTCATTCTTTAGCCACACAGGCCATTCTGGAAACCTTAGAATGACAGCTTTCTTACTGTCAGCTAGGAGGACCCGCTCGGAGCTCACTGGACACAGTCCGCCCTTGGAGTGTGTGTGTGCAGGAAGTCAGTTTTTCTGAACTCCTCTAAGTTGAGTAAAAATCGTCCTGTGACGTAAGGCGGGTTTGCAAGGCCTCCCACCATCAGATGGCGACCAGCATCTACCCCCACCCAACCCCCACTCAATTTCGGCTTGAGCACCGACCCCCAAGGCGCCTGACTGATATCAGCAGTGACTTGCCTTATGCTAAAAATATGTGAATTGTACCTTATGAAAAAATTTGTTCTAGGAGTTTCTTCTTTGGTGATTATAGGAGCAAATATTACATTTCCTGAGAAAAACTGTTTTTCTTCCCCTCGAAAAACAGGCTATTGACCCTGCTCACAAAGAACTAACTCATGCCTCTACTAAGCTAAAACATTGCCGTGTATTTAAATGCTAAAGATCCCTTCCCCGTGTGATAAGTAAGCATCTAGTCACCTATATCAATCACTATTGGTAAAGATTATGCATGAGTCTTCTGCCAATCTATGTTCTGGGAAACTTTCACATGCCAAAGAATTTGTCATCAGAAATCACTGTCTAAGGCAGTTGCCACTTCTGTTTTGTGCCCCATACATTTTTCCCATAAATAAAGCTGACTCTCTGGTCAGTGCAGAGATGCCTGCCTGGTGAGCAGAAAGAAGCCTATCCCGTCCATCCTTCAGGGAGCCCTGGACCTGCTGGAGCTGGACTCCGGCATGTGTGCTCCTGTGTGAGTGTGAGAGGCAGGATGACTACTCACTCAGGTGTAGGTAGGTGTCTGGACGTCCCCTCGGGACCGTGGGCAGCTCTGTCTGCAAGCACTGTGATTCCTTGCCCAGCACGCCTCCGACGCTACACCAGAGAAAGGAAACTTAGCTGCCTGTCCTCGTGCCCCCCTTTAGCAAAACCACCTGAAGGTCCTAATCAAACTATGTTGGAGACCAGTGTGGAAGGACTCTGGGATGTGGGGGGAACCGCAGCAGTTAAGACTATGCTGATTGCCCTTTACCGCCATCCCATTCAGCCTCAACACCTGGGTAACACGTAAGGTCACGGCCCTGAGAGAAATGTGTACGGAGGTCTGTGGGAACCGGAGAAAAACCTGACTCCGTCGAGGAGAGAAAAAAGTCGGAGGAGGTAGTTAATGTATAACCGTGTGCCTGTGTGCTAAGCGCACTACACTCTTGAGAGCAGAGTCTTGAAAAGCATGAGAAAATAAGTGAGAAATTCTCTTCTGCACCCCAAACTCCTGATCCACCTGCCTCAGCCTGACTGATCCCCTCCCGAAATTAATAGAAAACTTGGAAACCACGTACTGGCCCCCTCTCTGGACCGCCTTTCAGCACAGCTGCGAACTCCCCACGTCCTCACCTAGGATGTCCTCCTCACAACAGCCAATGACTGCCTAATCCTACCCGTGCTCGGGATCCGGTCCTGGGATCCCTCCCTTCTCTGTAGCTTCCCCTTGAACATGTTTGCAGCAGACTGGTGCTTTGCTTTCCAGGCCCATCCAAAGCCCCCTTTTGGGGGTAATCACTATACTTCCTTTGGAACAACTGCAGTCCTCACATTTCAAGGGATCCTGGTGCAACCTTCAGTCATGGTGTCCCCCAGCCCTCTCCGGGTGATGAGCATAGCTCGTGCCAAGTCATTCAGCTCCAACACCACAGGACTGGGCTCTGGAGGTGAGTGTCAGGCACATGAGAGGGTGGTTCCCAGGAAGCTCAGCGATGGAGGAACCCGATGTCTTCCTGTCCTTTCCAAAGCTTGGTCAGCCTTTCTTTTGTTTGATTCCTCATGCCACTGGCCAAACATCTTTTCTCATATACCCCTAAATTCCAACACTAAAGCCTCCCATTTTCAACTTCCAAACGAAGCAATATTAATAGAGATTTATGGACAGGGCTAAAGCTAGACTTGGCCCAGAGTCCTCCTCTGACAAAGCCCATCCATGTCCAACCACTCTCGGCCCCTCATTCGAATGTGACTGACGCTGAAGGGGGCAAACACCTCCTGTGCATCCCCAACTGATCATGAGGGTAGAGCTGTTAGTATCGTGCTGGGCGGGAAGATCAAACTGATGATGAATTGGCTAAGGAGAGCCCACATGTGGCTTATGAAGAAGTGACTGTGGCCCCTGGGGTTCCCAAAGAGGCATGGTGGGAAATACTGAGAGGACTAAATGTTAAGATGGAGACGGTGTGCTTCCTGGCTCATCAATGAAAAAAAAAAAAAAGCACCTGGACTGGCAGAGAGAAGAGTGGCTTCTCTGCTGTCTTTGCAGTAGACATTTCCAGCACTGACTCCCCGTGGTATTTTGGAGGATGCCTCCTCGTGTGTCACGTGGACAGGACAAAGTGCCCCTCAGCCCTGTGCCCACACGGTGTGGGGCACAACTCAAGCCCCACGAGTCGGCCAGATTCTCCCACCTCTACCGGGATCCAGATCTACCAATGCAAAGACCTGAGAGCAACTAGTCTAGGGTGGGGTTCCACCCAGCCGTGAGGCCCTGGCCTTGCTGCCTGTACCCAGGACTGTCCCCCGCTTCCTGCTTCGAAGCTTCGGCACCTACCTCCATTCCGGTCTGTGTGTTGGTTCTCTGGTCTCCTGATGCTCCTCTGGAGCCCGTAACTCTGTCTTGTAAACTACTTCTGTTGCTTTTAAAAATAAAAAGACTGACTTCTGTTAACCTTAAAAATAAAACTGCCTGTTATGTTACCACCAAAAGGTGGGTTTACTTGGGAAGAGCAGAGAACTACCATCCAGGACAAACAAGCTAGGATAAAACCACAGGCAAACACGGGGTGGAGAGGAGATGGGGGCTCTTTTACCCACAAAGCGAGAGGTGGGAAGATTGTTGTAAACAAAGAGTTCATTGGAGTAAACTGGGAGTTAGAAGTAGAATGGCTTCTCATTGGCTGTGGTGTGACCATCTCTCATTGGCTGGCTTGTTGCCAGGGGAGGAGCAAAGCCTTTCTTCCTCCTCTGGGTGGTTAAGAAGTTTCCAACTGCAAGGTGCATGCTTCCCATCAAATTTGCAATTAAGATGAGTGGTAGGGCCTGAGAGCTCTCCTTACCAAACCTCCCGGGCCTATTCTAGAGGTTTCCCTTAATTAACTTTCACAGTTCTAAGGCCATGCTACTTGTAGGAAATTCCTCTTTTCTACTGTATTATTATTATTATCATTAGATTTTTAAAAATAAGAACTGGGCTTGTTTTCTTTCCTAGCCTTAGAGTTCTTGATCCTTAACAGGTCCTCGGGAACGGTGTATCTAATTGGGAAAAAAAAAAAAAGTAAAGGTATCAAAGGACTACTCTGTTTGTGTTTGTTTTACAACTGCCTGGCATTATAGGGGATACCCATTTTGGTATGGTTGAAAGAACCTTGCCTTTGGAGTCACATTAAATTCCACTGCTTACGTGGACTTCCTCGGGGCCTCGGCCACTCAACCTCCCTGAGCCTTCATTTCCTCCCTTGCAAGCAGGGCCAAAAATTCCTACCTCACTGGACTAATGCAAAAATTAAATGGGAAATTAAAGTGGGAGATAAATGGTGCTAAACAACGGGATACCCAACTGTGAAAGAATGACTTCCTTCCCCTCCCCCACCCACCGCCTCTCCTTTACAAAGAAAGATGGTCTCAAAGTGGATCACAGACCCAAATGTAGGAGCTAAGGCTGGAAAAATCTCAGGAGAAATATGAAAGTAAATCTTCATGACCTCGGATTAAGCAAATGATTTTGGAGATGATAAAGAAAAGCACAAAAAAAAAAAAAAAGGAAAAAAGAGAAACGCATAAATACCAAAAGTAAAAGATAAATTGGACTTCATCAAAATTAAAAAACTATTATGGATCAAAGGGTGCCATAAAAAATGAAAAGACACGCCATAAAATTTATGGGAGAATATATTTGTAAATCATGTACCTGACAAGGGTCCAGTAGACTTACTGAGGTATTTGGGGAGAGTACTAGTGACTGCTAGTAAGCAGGGGGTTCTTGGGGCGCCGAGGTGGCTCGGTCGGTTAAGCATCCGGCTTCAGCTCAGGTCATGATCTCACAGTTCGCGGGTTCGAGCCCTGGCATCAGGGTCTGTGCTGACAGCTAGCTTGGAGCCTGGAGCCTGCTTCATTCAAATTCTGTCTCCCCCTCTCTCTGACCCTCCCCTGCTCATGCTGTCTCTGTCTTTCAAAAATAAATAAAAAATAGAAACAAAATAAACAGAGGGTTCTTTTGGGGGGAGGGGTGATGAAAATGTACTAACATTATAAAGGGGCGATGGGTGCACAAAATCCTCGAATATACTAAAAACCACTGAATTAGACTATACACATTAAACTGCATATGAAGTGTATGTCACTAAAGTTATTAAAAGTTAAATGAGTTGGCGTATACCCAATACCGTACAATAGAAACTGTTTACATCTAACCACTGCCCACAAATGGACATGTAGTAAGTGCTCCAAATATATCTTGTTGCTTTGATTTAAGATGACTGATTGGGCAAAAAGTACTGGAAAGAGAGCAACTGCTGGAAGGTGCTGCTGTTTGGAAGCCTGCGACCCAAAGCCAGTGGGACTGACGCATTGCTGTGTAAGACCCTTCCGTAGGTCTCGCGGGAGCTGTACGATGTCTCGCGGGAGCTGAACGATGTGTTCATGGGGGTCCCTCCTGTGTGCTCACTTGCCGTCACTGCACCCAGCGCCCCGTCTGGTCCCGTCCTCCTTGGCCTCTATCCTCAGAATGCACAGAAGATGTTGCTCCCCTTAGGAGTTGGATTCTGACTTTCTTGTGGCCTCACCTCTCAGCATTTTGTTCCTCTTGCTCATTTAGGTAGGGTGAGTTTACCACAAAAATGTAAATCTTAGGGCGCCTGGGTGGCTTAGTCGGTTGAGCGTCTGACTTCAGCTCAGGTCATGATCTCACAGTTTGTGGTTTTAAGCCCCGTATCAGGCTCCGTTGGAGCCTGCTTCAGATTCTGTGTCTCCCTCTCTCTTTCTGCTGCTCTCCTGCTCTCCTGCTCTCTCTCTTTCTCAAGAATAAATAAAACAGTCAAAAGATTTTTAAATTTAAATCTTGATATTAAAATTCTTCATTTAAGATAAAATAAAAGAAAAAGAAAAGCTTTCTTACATATCCTAAAGTTTCCCTTTAAAAGTTCTGAATCATAAGTTTAAGGAATTGCAAGGCTGTACATTCCCAGCTTACTATAAATGCTTGTATTTTAAAATAAAACTGCAACCTTAGTTTTAAAAATATAGCTCAGGGGCGCCTGGGTGGCCCAGTCGACTGGTTGAGCATCTGACTTCAGCTCAGGTCATGATCTCACAGTTTGTGAGTTTGAGTCCCATATCGGGCTCAGAGCCTGGAGCCTTCAGTGTCTGTGCCTCCCTCTCTCTCTCTGCCCCTTCCCTGCTTGCAGTCTTTCTTTCTCTCTTTCTCAAAAAATAAATAAACATTAAAAAATATATATAGCCTGTGGAAAACAAGTACCATAGCAGTTTAATACTTGTAACTGTCCATCTATAGTGCACAAGAACAAATAATTTAAAAACTTTGCTTCCTTTTCTCCTTAAAATCCTATATCCTTTCTGCCTCCTCCACACATTTTTATCGTAATATATTGTCATATGTGTGAGTGTCTTTCTGATCACCGATCATATTTCTCTGTAATAAAAATATTTGTGAATTGAGGGTTAATTTTTTAATCATTGGGTGTTTTGTAAAAAACTTCTGAGTTTAGTTATCGTTACCATTATTAATAAATTATCAATATGCAGATAGATCACAGTTTTGATAAATAATGATGAAACATAAAAATTAAAGTGCTATTGGAAATGTCTCTCCTTGGATGGCAGGTGCCTTTGGTGCGTTGATGATAGAGAAGATGTGAAACCGGTCACTTTAAGTTTGCCTAATTGTTTGGAGCCCCGGATGTTTTCACAGCCTGTTACAATGTGCTTTTGCATGTGTGTGTGTGTGTGTGTGTGTGTGCGTGTGAAACTTGAGAAAGGCAGGTACAGAAGAAGGGGTGGGGAAGCATGCTGGCAGGAAGCACCCCAGGCAGGTCAGTTTGGACCTACATTGATCTAGAAGCAGATTCCTGTATTAAAGAAGGCAGTGGCACCTCAGACTGAAGGCCTGCGTGGTAGACTCTGTGTGGTCATTTTTCTTTGAAGTTTATTTATTTATTTTGAGAGAAGGAAAGAGAGAGAGCAGGGGAGGGGCAGAGAGAGAGAGAGAAAGAGAGAGAGAGAGAGGATCCCAAGCAGGCTCCTCACTGTCAGCGTGGAGCCCAGTACAGGACTCGAACTCAGGAACCATGAGATCCTGACTTGAAACCAAGAGTCAGACACTGAACCCCACTTGCGGTTCTTTAAAAAATTTCAAGCCTTGCTCGTGAGCCAGAGATGTCTGTCGGTTTTGCCTATTAGCAAGATCCACCAATAATAACCATTCCTCACTTTAAAACTCCCTTCTCAACTCCACATTTCTCTGGTCTAGATAATTCCCACCCACAGACATATTTCCTGAACGTTTTTCCTTCTCTTGTTGTCTCCTCTTCCTATATTCGTCCTGTATTTTCTTCCTTCAGTCTTCATACATTCCCCAGCCTGCTCCCGCCCTCCCCCATCTCTACAGCTGCTGCCTCTCAGTGTCTCTCCTCCCCCTGCCCTTTGAATGTTCCAGAACCTCAGACTTCCATCTAGGGCCTCTTCTCGCCCCTGGTGATCTCCTCTCTGTGGTTTCCTTTTCACCAGGAAAAGCCTTCTTGGAAAAAAGAAGTAATCCCAAACATCAGTCCCTTAAGGAAAAACCGTAAGGCTCTGCAACACAAACCAATACATGTTAAGACGCATCCCAGCTCTTTGCTGTGAGCTTGTTGGCCTACCTGTGCCTCTTCCAGCAGCGGCGTCTCATTTGTAACATTATCCTGGGTTCAGCTGGGCTCCAGAATGAAGCGAAAGATTTAAAATCGGAGGCTGTGTTCTGCTGTGGAGGGAGCGTCTCATTCCATAATTTCTAGAACATTCCACATTCTGTTCTTAGGGAGTCCATTGTATCGTTTCTGGAGAACTGGAAGGCGGCCACTCAAAATGTCTTCTGGCCCCTCGCTGGTCCATTCAAGCTTGTGCCACTCCTCTTATTGGTAGAAAGCAAGGAGAGGGCAGTAGAGTCAGCTGTTTACTGGACAAAGCACCATATTGAGTTCTTGAGGCCATTTACAGTTTTAAAGTTCAGTCAGCTCCACGTGGCCATTTAGTATTACCCCTATGTCGCCAGTGGTAAGCTCCCTGACAGCAGGGCCTTCCTTTGGTTTATTTCTGTATCCCCAGCATCCAGAACAGTACCTAACCATGGGGGTGATGGGTAAATATGTCCCGAATAACAAGGCTCAGAGAAGTTAAGACACCTTTCCAGACTGACGCAGCCAGTCAGCAACAGGACTGAGATTTGAACACAGGTCTGTCTGACTCTGAAACCCTTGCCCTTTAGAGTATGGTGATGGTCTCAGCAACAACTCCCCCCTGAAGTCCCTGAGCTTTCCACATTCGATTCTCTCCACAGATAGACATCTTAACCTTAACACGTCTCAACTCCCAGATGCCCACCCAGCTCGGAACCCTTGGCCGCCCTTCTGTCCGCCTCCACATTCAGACCGTCAGGAGACCCCACTGTCTCTCCTTTCACCGCCATCTTCAGAAATGGACCACTTCTGGGGCGCCTGGGTGGCTCAGTCGGTTAAGCGACGGGCTTCTGCTCAGGTTATGATCTCACGGTTCGTGGGTTCAAGCCCCGTGTCGGGCTCTATGCTGACAGCTAGCTCAGAGCCTGGAGCCTGCTTCAGATTCTGTGTCTCCCTCTCTCTCTGCCCCTCCCCTGCTCACGCTGCCTCTCTGTCTCTCAAAAATAAACAAAAAACATAAATTTAAAAAAAGCAAGAAACGGACCGCTGCTCACATCTCCACTGCTACCTCACTGACCAGGACCCAGCCACCGGCCCTCTGACTGGGTTGGCCCACAGCCCCCTGCTTTCCCCGCCCCCACTGTCACCCACCCCGTGCCTTGTAGCTCACAGCGTGGCCTGCGTGACTGCTCTGGACTGAGCGTGTGTGTTCCTCAACATTCCTATGTCGAAGGCCACCCCCTATGCGATGGTGTTGGGGCGGGGGCGGGGCTTTGGGAGGCGATGAGGTTTCGATGAGAGCGGGGAGGGGAGCCCTGGGGTTCAGTCCACGTCCTGATAAGAAGAGGAAGACCCCCCCAGGGCTTCACCTTTCCACCTCGTGAGGACATAGTGAGAAGGCCGTCTGTCCTCCACGAGCCTGGAAGAGGGTCCTCACCAGAAACCGGACTTTGATCCTAGACGTTCCAGCCCCCAGAACTGGGAGAAAATAAGGTTCTGTTGTTAAAGCCACCTTCAGTCTGTGGGGTTTCATTCCCACAGCTCCAACAGACCAGGCTCGCGTGAAAACGCAAGGCCGATCGTCCCACTCTTCTGCCCAAGACCCTCTGGTGGCTTCTCTCCTGAAGCGTGAAGGATAAACTCTTCGCCGTGGCCAACAGGGTTCTAGGCGGGTGTCCCCTTTTTCCTATCCCGTCCCCCGCACCCAGTCACTGCAGCCTTCCGGTGGGCGGAGTCACCGGCTCGGGCCTTCTTTCTCACTGGTCCTCAACTCTGTGGGGCAGGTTTGTGCTTCAGGCCTGCGTGGGGTGTTTTCCTCCATCTGCTAGAGTCAGTGGCCCCAGATCCACAGGACTAAGCCCCTCCTCCGGGTCTCTGCTCAAAGGTGACTCTCAGAGTCCTATCCTGGTGCATCATCTCAGCCTTCACCTTCGCTTCCACTCCTGACTCCCTCATCGGCTCTATTTTTAGCAGCAGCATCGATCATTTTCTGACATACTACTTAATTTATTTCTGTTCTAAGTTGCTTATTCTGTCTCCTGCTGCTGCAGTGCAAGGCCCAGGAATGCACGGGTTTGCTCTCCTTTGAGCCCGAACCTCTACACTCCATACACCGTATTTGCCTAATAAGTCACTGGCCCTGAGCTGCAAGGTCTTGAATCCTAAATGCTAAAACTGGCAAGGATCCATTTCAATCCTCTCCGTTTAGAGGTGAGGAGATGGGACCCAGAGAGGTGACAGGAACGGCTGAGGTCATACGCAGATGGCTGGGGACAAGAGTAAATCGATAAAGAGGCCGACCTTCTCTACCTATCAAAGGCTGCACCGGAGCATGTGAGCAACTGTGGCTTAAGAAGAAATCAGGGCCAAGGCAAAGATCCCGGAGCTGCGGGAAACCAGCCCTTGCCCAGGGAGCGGTCGCTGCGGCGTGTGGCCACCAGAGGGCACTCACGTGTCAGACTGAACGCCCGACCCGAGCGCGCGGAGGGCGGGAGGTGGAGGAATTTCCAGGGGAGGAAAGTGCTCACCCGGCCCCGCTAGAGGGCGCAGCGGTGCCACCAGCCCCCAAAGGAAATGCGGTGGAGGAGGCAAAGCGGGACTTCAGGACTGTCCAAGTCACCAGAGATCTGGAACCTTGTTACCAAATTTCCTCTTAAAACGCCATTGGAGAATGTTGGGGGTAGACTGGTTAAAATTCACAGTCCACTTTAGGAAACCCTGTGGAGCTCTTGGCTTCAGCCTTTTTTTTTTTTTTTTTTAATTCCCAGGCCGGGATGACCTGCCTCCCTTTGCTGCATCTGCTGGGGTTGGGTGTCCGAGGGCTCGCACGTGCCTTCCTGCTGGGCCAGAGGAGCAAACTGGGGGAAGGAAGTGTTGGGTGACCGTAAGACAAAGTCCTACACTTTAGATGTGAAACAAGGAGGTGGGAAACCAGACTTATTTTTGTTTGAATGGCATTTCATTCGCGGTAATGAATAGCCCAGAACAGCCCCCACTCGTAAGAAGAGCACCGTTCCCTCTGGGGGTTCACGGAACCTTTATGCACAGGAGAGCATTTGACCTTCATACGATGTGGGTGCAGTACACACTGTGATCCCCATTTTACAGCTGAGGGACCTCCCCTCATACAGGTGTAGGTAGAAGAGAGGAGTCTTGACCTTGAGTTAGGTTATTCTGATGCCCTTTGGCGTAACCGATACCGAATAACTCCCTGATGTCGGCCTGAGCAGCACACTGAAATTACCTGGTGTATCAGTCTGGCTTCAACCAGAGACGCAGAACCAGCAGGAGGTCCATATTAAGAGATTTCTTACACAGATGAGCTTCTGTGATTGTGGGCGCTGGCTGGGCAAGTCTGAAATCCGTATTGTCAGGAAGGGCAGGCTGGACCGTCGGGGCGTGGCTGAAGCCGTGTCCATGGGCGGGCTTTCTACTTCACCGGGGAAACCTCAGCTCTGCCCTTGAGGACTTTCAACACATTGAACCCGGCCCACCCAGTACTCCTTACTTCCCGTAAGGGAAGAATACCACTGACTGAGTGGCGTTTCAGCAAAAGAAATGTATTTCTCATAGTTTTGGAGGCTGGAAGACTGAGATCAGAGGGCCAATGGTCAGGTTCTAGTGAGCATCTTCTAGGCGGCAGAGCTCCGACTTCTCATCATATTCTCATGGAAAGAGAGAGAAGCAAGCTCTCTCATGTCTTCTAAGGGCACTAACCCCATTCATGAGGGCTCCACCCTCAGGACCTCATCTAAACCTGTTTACCTCCCCAAAGGCCTCCCCTCCTAACACCATCACACTGGGAGGTGGGGTTTCAACACAGAATTTGGGGGGAATACAAATGCTCAGTCTATAACAGTAGCCTGGCCAAGTTGACACATTAAAAATACCGTTAGACCTCCAAAGCTTTTGAAAAGTAAGGTTTCAGGGCCTCACCCCAAACCACTTGAATCTGAATCTCATGGGATGGAACCTGGATATTCATGGTCTTTGGTGTAAAGTTCCTCAGGACACTCTGATGCATAGTGAGACTTAAGAACTATGAGTACCATCAGTGAGAAAAGGGCCTTCAGGATTTGAATTGGGCCACCAGTCCTTGGTTTTCTGTGTTGGCCTCAGAGAGCAGAGTGACACACTCTGGAGAGAGCACACTCTGGTTCTGTGTTTGCTCCGTGGCCCTGGGCAGGTCCCTCCTCTGTGTCATCACCCGGGAAAGGAGGAAATGGGAGGAAAGCCCAAAGCGCCCCACTAACTACCCAACTGCCACTCCCCTTCTTTCTTCTTTTGGAATCTGTTTTGTTTGGCTTCACCAATCCCAGCCCTAAGAGATGAGTCCTGATTGCCCACGAGCAGTCTTTGCGAGTGGGAGCCCCTTCTTTAGGCACCCCTTCAACGGTCTCCCTTGCAGCCAGTAGTGGGCATTGGACCCACTCCTGAGCAATGAGATACAGGTGAAGTTGACTATGGAGTTTGGGGTAATATTTCCCCCACAAATAGAGAGCAAGACCCTCCCTCTGCTTCCCCTGCAGTCATGAGGGGGCAAGAGCCTGACATGATGCTCCTCCATGGGACACAAGAGACAAACGCCCACCTGCAGAGGGGGCAAAGTAGAAATGTAGACAGAACTTGGGTTCGTTGATGCCATTGTAGAGCCAGGGCACCATTTCCTCCCAGTAATTTATAAAATATTTGCTGAAAACACCTTCACTGATGAGCAGGAGTCAAAGGAGGCAGAAGAGAGAGGAAGGTTCTGCAGCCATCTCATTCCAGGGATTTGGTGTCTGTGGAGCAGATGGTGGGATCTGGGAGACCAAAGAGAGTCCAGTTAAAGATGTCCTCCGTCTATCTCCAGTGCCTTTGCGTATAGACAGCCTCCTATCAACCACAGGCTCTTTGAGGAAATAGCAATCAATCTTGAAAGTAGCATTCAAGACCCTCCACAAATACAGCTGTTCCCTCCTCCAGTCAGGGGTGCTGTGTCTCTTCAATGTTTCTGGAATATTCTATGGTGATTCCATAGAATCGTAGCTTGAATTTCTTTCCCAGCTTAGAATCCTCTGCCCACCATCTTCCTCTAAGAGGGGATTAAGATCCACCATCTTAGATCTAACCTCCTCCAGCAAGATGCAAGTAACTTGTCTATACCACCCCCTTCCTGACAACCCAGAGCCCTGTCATGTACTCTTGGCCAGAGCATTTGACCTTGCAGTCAAACAAGGGCACTGAGGGAGCCCTCTGGGTACCAACCAAACCCACAAGCATCTTGTTTCCTTTTATCTTTTCCAGTTTTATTGGGATGTCATTGACATACAACACGGTATTAGTTTAAGGTATACGACATAATGATTTGATATGTGTACATACTGCAAAATGATTGCCACATTTTAGCATCACTCAGTTGCCAACTTTTCTCCTTTGTGATAAGACTTTTAAGATCTCTCCTACCAACTTTGAAATATACAAACACAAGTGTTCACTATGGTTATCACGTTGTACATCACACCCTCAGATCTTATTTATCTTATAACTGGGAGTTTATCCTTTTTTTTGACCCCCTTTACTCAGTTTCCCCAGTCCCCACTTCCTGTCTCTGGCAACCACTGATCTGATCTCAATTTTTGCCAGTTTGGATTTTTAGATTCCACATGTGAGATCATATAGTATTTGTCTTGGTCTGTCTGACTTATTTCACTTAGTATAATTGCTTTCAAGTTTCATCCACATTGTCGCAAATAGCAGAGTTTCCTTCTTTTTTATGGCTCAATACATTTCCAGAATATATATATATATATATTTTATCCATTCGTCTGTGGGCACCTAACGTTGCTCCCCTGTCTTTATTGTAAATGCATATTGCTACAGAGAACATGAGAACACATGTATCTTTTCAGGATTGTGATTCTATTTCCTTCAGATATATGCCCAGAAAAGGAATTGCTAGATCATATCATCGTCATTTCTTCCTTTATTTCTTCCTAATAAATCAATTCCTCGTAAATCAATTCAAAACCATGTTTGAAAGTGCCACAAAGTGGCTACTCTTGTGTTCAATGACATTTTATTATCTCCTATACATGCTCCTGAGTTTCCTTAAACATGTTATTCATCTAAAGAAGCAGTAATAGAAGGAAGGGAATACTGCGAACAGATCAAGGTTGTTCTATCTTTGAAAAGAAATACGCAGGTTGATCTCCTTTACCAATGTGGGATAGCCTTTTTCTATTAAATTTAGTTTCTTTTTTTTTTTAAGTTTATTTAATTTGAGAGAGAGAAAGAGAAAGAGAATTCCAAGCAGGTTCTGTACCAGCCCCAGGTGGGGCTCGAACGCAAAAACCATGAGATCATGACCTGAGCCAAAACCGAGAGTCGGATGCGTAACCAACTGAGCCACCCAGGCGCCTCTTAATTTAATTTCTATAGCTCCCATTTGCCCAAACTACATGGCATCCTGTATCTCTTCCTAAGACATGCCTGAGAAACTTGCCCGAAAATCCCAAGATTTATTCAACTCAAAGAAGCTCCTCTTGCTTCCTTTGCTAACAGTAGGCTGGGATCAGAGCCAGAGAAGCCAGTCACGAGGAATGGGCTCCAACTTTCTGCCATCATAATTTCTTTTGCTTCTGGGGTAACCGTTGAAAACCGTGTCTTTATGGTTCAGTGTGTCCTTGCGTTTCCCACTCCAAATGAACTGAAAAGCCAAAGCGATATTTTATTTTGAGGGAGGACAAAGGACAGGCCCAGTCTCTCCAGAGTTATGTCTGTCTGAGGTTAAAGCCCCCAGAGGGGGTTTACCCTCAGCTCCACAGTACCTGGGCTCACGCTTCCCCGGAACAGAGTTGGTGGCCCTTGGTGTCCTTTCCCGTGGGACTCATTGGTGTGACTGAGCCCAGTCCCATTGCATTCTCTAAAGGGAAGAGCATAGGAGACTCTTTGTTTCCGAGGTGGCCACTCACTCCCTATTCAAATTTACCCACATTCCTCTAAATGACTTTGCATAACAAGGAGCTGTTGGGGTCAGAAGTGTCTCAGGGTGAGTACTTACAGCAGAGCCACTGGGTAGGGCCACTCTAGTGGCTACAAGGAGGTGACTGCCATTCACCTAGGCAGACACCTAGCTGATCCTTTTCAGCAGCTTTAAAAAAATATTTTTTTTAATAGTTTATTTATTTTTGAGACAGAGAGAGACAGAGCACGAGTGGGAGAGGGGCAGAGAGAGACACGGAATCTGAAACAGGCTCCAGGCTCTGAACTGTCAGCACAGAACCTGACGCGGGGCTCGAACCCACGACCTGAGCTGAAGTTGGATGCTCAACCAACTGAGCCACCCAGGCACCGCATTCAGCAGCTTCTTAAAGTTCTGCTTAGTTGGGCTCATAAAAGTTCAGACTCTAAACTCTGAAAAGGCTCCAGTGCCCATCCCCCACCAC
Organism: Mungos mungo; assembly: GCA_004023785.1. NCBI lineage: Eukaryota > Metazoa > Chordata > Mammalia > Carnivora > Herpestidae > Mungos > Mungos mungo. The sequence goes on from PISW01000189.1 coordinate 172,991, forward strand.
CAGTATGGGAGCTCTGGTCAGAACTGAATGGATTCACGTGGCAGGACTGAGGCTCTGACGGGCACTGACTGCGCCCTGGTGTGCCTCCGTGCCAGCAGGTGTGGGTGCAGCTGGTCTGGGGGAGCAGAGCTGGGGAAGCCCCACTTGTGAGGGCGAGGATGCAGGCCCTCCTTCCAGGGGTGGGGGCAAGACCCAGGAAAGCCCCTGAGAGCCAGCACAGGTGGTAGGACAGGGCTTGGAGGGGCCACACCTGGGCCACCATAGCAGTGGGAAGATGGCTCCACACCGTTCACCTGTCCTCTTGCCGAGGTCTTCTGGGATTCATTTCAATCCTTGCTCCGCTGCCCAAAGTCATTCCTCACTTAGCTCCCAGAACCCTCCTCTCGGCCTCCGTGGCCGGGTACCAACGTGAAAATGCCTTTCAGAGTGGGGTTTTGCAGCAGTGGGCAGTGGCAGGACTGGAGGGGAGGAGGAAAAAGGGGGAGAGAGTGGAAGCTGACTTAGACCTGGGACCTCAGCCTTTGACAAGAAGTGCCCCCCCTCCCCTCTCGATTCTGGCTCATTGCCTCCAAATGGCTTACTTCTGTGACTTTCCAAACAGACCCGTGTCTGTCGGGGACCCTCTTCTCTGGCCACAGGAAGGGCCCCCATCCGGGAGCTGTAACGCCCTCCAGCAGTTTGCAGAGCAGACCCGGTGCCTTCCCACTGCACCCAGGGAGCCGGTGAGAATTTCTCCCGTTTTCCTAGCATCCTACCAGAGGTCTCCAAAAGCGTTCCATGGGCCCTATCAGCTGTGGTCTTACATTCAGAGCCTCGGCACCACTCCAGGGAGGAACTCATTTACCCTGGTAGCTGGGCACTGTTTGTCCCGGGCTCAGAATGTATGGAATAGGGTCTTGCCGGGAGGCACACCGGAGTCGTTCTCTGGGCTGCTGGGAAGGATGGTGGCCCCAGCCTTTGAGAACTGCCACCCTCGCTCCCCTGTTGGCTTCGAGGTTGAAGGGAGTTGAAGGGAAAGCCATTAGGAGGAGTTCATGCCTGGTGGATTGTGGAGGATGCTACAAATACTCAAACTTTCCTCAAAGATATTCCCACCCCCCACCCCCACCCCTACCCCCACCCCTGCTCCAAGCAAGCTCCCTTCTTCCATTTCCCTGGAGAAAACGTACAGCCCTCATTTTGGAAAATCTATTTAAAAGGGTCATGAAAGAATGATGTTCACAAATCAAGAGGTCGATTCTTTTCCTTCCGGCTCATGGCTAACACAGCCGGGGGAGGCCAGTGGATGCCTGAGGCAGGAAGGCTGGTTTAGCCCCCGGCACTCTCAAAATGCACTAATTGGACAATTAATTGACTCTTGGATTTCTGGCAGGGGAGGGTAAGGAGGACTTGCCGGTTCCCATTAGAGTACCGCAGGCGCTCCCCAAAATGCGCTAATGCCTCGAGTGTCGTGAAGGTTACCCACCGTGCCGGTGCCCAGGCCATCAGCCCCAGCTTCTCGGTCCCACTTCTCCACCGAGGCAAACACCGCGGCGTCGTGAAGGAGGGCTCTCAGAGCCTCCCCCTCCATCGACACGCATGGAAACCCCACCGGGTTGGCCAAGGGCCCCGTCCCTGCCTCATCCGGCCAGACGTCCCCGGGGGAGGGGGGGGCAGGACGCGAAAGCACAGCGTCGCTGCCCTTGCTTCTCGGCCTTTGTCAACCCCGTCGGACGGCGGTCGTGGTGCCTGGGGTGTCACGGGACTGAGTCTCTGAGGCAGTGTCCCCTGCTCATCCCCGGCTAGTCACTGGCTCGGGTCTCTCAGTGCGATGACAAGAATTAGTTCAACTTAGGTGCCTGATGGAATTTTATAAACTGTTCTCTTCCTGGTTTTGTTGTTGTTGTTGTTTGTTTGTTTGTTTTCTTCTTGGCATTTTTTGCCAAGAAGTTCTGGGGTAAAGGTGAGCTGCAAGTGGGAGGGGTGGAAATAGAGTGCGTTCTCCAGGAGGTGATGACACTGGGACACTGAGTGGTGGAGCCGGTTAAGTTCTTGGCTCTCGATTTGGCTCAGATCATGATTTCCCAGTTCATGAGTTCAAGCCTGTCACAGATCCTGTTTGGGGTTCTCTTTCCTTCTATCGCTGCCTCTCTCCTCACTCATGCTCTCTCTGTTTCTCTCTCAAAATAAATGAATAAACATTTTAAAAAAGAGAGATATAACTGATGTATAACATCATCTTAGTTTTAGGAGTGCGACATGAGGATTTGGTATTAGTATATGCTGTGAAATGATCACCAAAATTAAGTTTAGTTAACGTCCACCACCTCACGGTTACAAATATTTTTGTGATGAGAACTTTTAATATCTTTCTTAGCAACTTTCAAATCATGTCATTTTATTTTTTAAAATTTTTTAACATTTCTTCATTTTTTAATAGAATTTTTTCAACATTTATTTATTTTTCAGAGACAGAGGGACAAAGCACAAGTGGGGGAGAGGCAGAGAGGGAGGGAAACGCAGAATATGAAGCAGGCTCCAGGTTCTGAGCTGTCAGTGCAGAGCCCAATATGGGCCTTAAACCCGTGAACGGTGAGATTGTGACCTGAGATGACATCAGACACTTAATCGACTAAGCAACCCAGGTGCCGCACAAATCATGTCATTTTACTTAGTGGAGCTCTTTTGTCACAGGGTCCTTCCTCGTGGCCCGAGCACCAGGATAAACTTCTGAGCTACACTGATCATTTGCTTCCTGGGCTGTTTCTCACTGGGCGGAGCTCCCGGAGGCTCGGGGCCCTTCCTCATCATTCTCTCCAGCATTTCACACAGCGCCTGGCACACACCAGGGCTCAACAGATACTTGTCGGATGAAGAGAACGCACCTGTAAAGTATGCCAGCGCCTCTTTTCTCTTCTTTTATGAGGCTGCTCCAGGGGGGCCGGAATTGGGCAAAAAGCAAGCGCGCAGCCTCTGACGTTAGGTCTGTGTCCCAGCCCGTGCTGGCCAGGCTGGGCCACCCTGCCCTGTCCTCTGAGCCCGGTTTTCGGGACCTCGGTTTCCAAGCGGCGGGACACCAGGAGAGAAGCCAGCCTTGTTTGTATCCTCGGCAGCCGAGTGGTCAGCGGGCCGCCCGTCCAAGTGCATGAGGACTGCTTTCTTTGACCCTCTCGCTTGGCCGAGGCAGGGGCAGAACCACGTGACCCCGCCACCGAGAACTCTGCGGGGTGTTCCTGCGTTTTCAGGGAGCCAGCGCCAGGAAGCTGGGAGCTTCCCTCTTCCTCACTTTCAAGGCCACGTGCTCTTGGGTTTTGCAGGCCTTCCCGAGCAAGATGCAGCAACCACGGTGGGGGGGAGACTCGAACTGCTGCAGACGCCTTCAGGGGTGGCTCGTGTGGAGAGACGCCTACAGCTTCCGTGATGGTACTGTGCGCGCATCGGAATGGCGGGCGCTGGGGGCACATGGGGTGCTGTCGGTGAAGCCTCCAACTTGGTTTCGGCTCAGCTCAGGATCTCACGGGTCAGGAGTTTGAATCCTGCATGGGGCTCTGTATTCACAGCACATGGAACCTGCTTGGAATTTCTCCCTCCCCGCCCCCCTCCCCCCGCCCCCCTCCCCCCTACCCTCACCCCCTGTCTTGCTCTATCAATCAATCAATCAAACATTAAAAAAAAAGAATAGATGACACTTGGGTTGAGGTGATTCGACCCCCTGGTGTGAGTCTCAAAGATGCGTGCCCAGTGGGTGGTGAGGGTCAGGTCAACCTCAATGCTACTGCTGGAATTACCTCATGCCAGGGGTTCTGAACTCAGAGGGTCCACGAACTCCAATAGAAGAATTGCATCTTTCTTTCCCCCAAAAGCCTCTGACTGAAAATCAGCATTTTCTTGAAGAATGTAAGCGACGCCACCAGGAATCGCGCCGCCCGAGCCCAACGATTTGCAGATCACCTCCCAGTGGTTACAGACCCTCCACAGCGTCATTTCCAGTCACTGTGCCAGTCATGCTACTTAGAAATTATGTAGCTGGTAGACCCGCTGGTAAATCCTGTGGGGTTTTTTAATGTTCATTTATTTACTTTGAGAGGGAGAAAGAGAGGGAGCGTGTGTGCGTGTGCACGAGCAAGGAGGAGGGGCGCTGGAGAGACCGCTGCCTGAAGAAGGGATTCGTCTTCCAGGTAGCCTATGTTTTCCTTTTCTTCTTGCTCCCACAGCGTGGCTCCCAGGGGCATGGGGGTGAGCATCCCCCAGCGCTTGCCCCCATCCAGCTTCAGTGGTACCCCGCAATTGTGAGTTCCATATTGCCCACCGGTTTTGACCCACCAGCTCCCACAGGAGGCCTGCCAGAGGTAGGGGCGTTTCTTGTCACCTTGAGCCCTGTAACTTGGACCATTTCTGACCTGAACCAATTTAGCAAACAAATCTATCTTCCATTCGGCCAGAACAGCACCTTCCTCGGTGAGGCCTGAATTCCTCAAAGTGCGCTCTCCTCACAATGTACCATAAAGTGGCAGGTTAAACAACAGAAATCTATCGTCTCACGGTTCTGGGGGTGGCAGTCCAGATGAAGGTGTTGACGAGGTGGGTCTCTCCTGAGGGCTGGGAGGGAGAATCTGGTCCACGCTTCACCTGTAGATTCTGGTGGTTTGCTGGCAACGTCTGTCCTTTCTTGGCTTGTAGAGCATCCCTGGGGTCTCTGCGTGGCATTCTCCCCGTGTGCCTGCTGCGTCCGGATTTCCCCGTCCTCTACAGGACACCAGTCACGTGGGATTAGGGGCCCACTCAACTCCAGGAGAGTCTTATCCTAACAACTGATTACATCTGCGATGGTCCTATTACCAGACTGCGTCACGTTCTGAGGGACTGGGGGTAGGACTTCAACATACGATTTTGGGAGACATACAGTTCAACCCATGTTGCCTCGCTTTTACGTTTGCTCTTTCCTTCAGTCCTCTCTCTTAGCCTCCGGGTATTCTTTAGAGATATTTTTTGTCCCTTTATAGCCAACACTCTTACAGTAACTAGATAACGACTCCCCACGTTAAGCTTCTCTCCTCTCCTGACTAAACCCTAATTGATGGCGAGTGAAGGGACCTGACAAAGCGGGTGTGGGCCAGGCCCCTTGCCTTTAATTCCTCTCCACCTGATGAGGTAGGGATTATTTTCATGCCCAGGTATAAAGCGGTCTCACTTGGTGAGTGCCCATGCTGGGACTCAACCTCAGTTATGTTTTTGTTGTGTTTTGTGTTTTGTTTTGTTTTGTTTTTGCCAAAGGCTGAGCGCTCTCTACTGCATAGAACTCCTTCCACCCTAAAGATGGCTGCATGGATCTCCAGCTGGTCTTGGCCCCACCAAGATGGCCACAGTCTCCATCCCATGGAAATGTTGGTTTCGTTCATTCACTTGCTCATTTATTCATTCAACAAACACTTGCCACATACAGTGACTACCATACATAAGTTCTGTGTGCTGAGGTTCACAGAGGCAGCTGAAGCCCTGATCTCCAAGAGCTGAAGGAGTAATGGAGAGTGACAAGGGAGGACACCTGTGATAGAAGGTGCCGGAAGGCGTCTCTGAGAAGGTGATGCTTGAACTGAGGCTCGGGAAATAGCCAACCAGGAAGAAAATAAGGAAGGATGGTCTGCGCAGAAGAAAGAGCAGAAACAAAGATATGAAGAGAACTGGGCATGGTTTGCTAGGGAAGCCATGTCGGCAGCGATTAAATCCAAAACCATGCATAGTTGTGACAGACCAGTCTTGACCCTAGAGTGTCAGCGAAGTGTGCACGGGCACAGCGGCCACCGTGTCACGTGGCCACAAGCAGGAGCGAGACCCCGTCAGTTATGAGACGCAGCCTGAGTTTTCAGATTTTCATGTGTAAAACAGTCCCACGATTTAGAAATGGTGAAGCCGAGCGTTCGTGAAGTGAAAATGGGAGCTGTAGGAAGGCCACTTGTGTGACGGGTCCGGGCAGCATAAGACACAGAACATGTGCTTTGGAATCAGTATGGTCTGGGTTCAAATACAGACTCTGCCACATACGGTGCCAGGTACCCCCCACCCCCGAGAGTTACAGCGTCCTTATCTGGAACATGGGGTGATTATTTACCTCCTAGAACAAGACAAAACATGAAACACTCACCCTGGCTAGGAAGAGCACAGTGAGCAGGGGAGAGCATTAAGGCCGCAGTGAGGTTCTGTGCTGGGCCCTCTGGGGAGCACTCCCCCAGCAGTCCCTCTCGAGCAGTCCCTGAAAAGGGATGCTTCATGATAGGAGTGCTCCCCAAACTTTTCTTGACCTCGCACGCTCGTCAGTTGCAAACTTTGGGAAAGCACACCCTCAAAATAGGTGTCCTTATCAACATTATATAAATGTTATCACTCTGTTAACGTGCTCTGCCCGCTATGATGAAACATAAACACGATTTAAGAGCATAAGATAAAGACAAAATAAACAACAATGTTAATACATTGTTTTCCTTTATCGGTGGTGCCAAGCGCCTATCACCGACCAGAAACACCGGTTTCTGTGAGAACACTCTGATGATTGTTGCTTCGTTTCTGAAAGTCTTGATTTACCTTTTGTGACTCAGTGACTTGATTTCTAAGCCTGCTTTTAATGGCCTAGCAGCTAAGGAGGTCCCTCACGAAGATGCAGAAGAAGTGCGTCTTTGGCTCAGCTCACTGAATTATGACGGTCACCAGGGGCTGAGTGAGGCCAAATGCGGTGCCCGAGGGCAGTGGACTGATGCCCTGTCTCCTCGGACTTGCCCAGAGATGAATAAATACATATAAAACCAGAGTGAATCCATGTGGCCCACGTTTAACAAATCCAAGCATATTAGCTCAGGGCAAAATTGAAGTGAAAAATTCTCTTACTGGTGTCTTTGCTGCTGCCCTCTCCCCAGTGCTGGGGACATTGAGCCCCCGCCCTGCTGGCCCATCCTTGGCTGGGCCTTCTATCTGCTGTGGGAGCGGACTTCCCACGGAGCAGGGGAGAAATCCGAGGGGGCGAGGCAGGAGCCGCGGGGCCCTCCGTGACTTAGCCTCAGCAGCAACACACCATCGAGGTTCTCGGACTCTCTTCAGGTGAGCTTGGATTCGGTACAGGAGGGGCATGCACAAGGGCAAAGCCCTCTTTGGGGACCAGAGAAAACTGGCTGTGGCAGAATGTGGCAGAAAAGTGAGAGAGTAAGCTGGGGGCAAAACGGAACATAACACCCAGAAAGCAGAGGATCCACAGCAAAGTCCCAGAATCACACTCTGTGGCAGGCTTAAGAAGCCACCAGATCAGATTCCTGAGGAGGACGGAGGATGCCAGGAGGAAGGTTTCCAGAAAAATAAAATAATAAAAACACAGACTATCCGATATGCTTAAGTACCTTAAAAAGTTGCTTGATATGGGAGCACCTGGGTGACTCAGTCAGTTAAGCATCTGACTTTAGCACAAGTCATGATCTCACAGTTCATGGGTTCAAGCCCTGCCTTGGGCTCTGTGCTGACAGCTCAGAGCCTGGAGCCTGTTTCAGATTCTGTGTCTCCCTCTCTGCCCTTCCCATGCTTGCACTTTGTCTCTCTCTGTCTCTCTCAAAAGTAAATAAACATTAAAAAAAAAGAACTGGAACAAGTTAAAAAAATGGTTGGTATATAAACAACTTTATAGGAGAAGATCAAGCCTTCCATATACAGGAAACTATAATGAGAAAAACTGACCAGGAAATTATAAGTCCAGGGAACGAAAACAGTTTGCAGGCAAGAAAACATAGTAATAGTAGACTATTTAGGATTTACAGTGAATATATTTAGATGAAGATGCTAATCTCAATACCTTTAGTGACCGAACTAAAAATGGGACATAAGTATTGGGAAGATGGCAAGAGAGGACATGGGGGCAGGGGACATACGAACACTAAGTCTTCATTCAGCATAACGGAAAATCAATAGGTAATGTCCAATTAAAAAAACCTCACATAAGCATACAATTTAGAAACCTAGAAATACACATCAAACAGAACAGTTGAAGAATTTAAAGTGATCTCCTCTGGGGATCAGAACCAGAGGCGTGGGAAGGGAAGGGGCAAGGCAGGGACCACTGGTTTTTGTTATGAACCATTTAGTACTATTTAATTTTCTTTGCCCCTCCAGAAAAAGACGTCTAATTCAAACAATATGTATAAAACAGAACTCTTAGGAACTAGTAACTAGCATTTCCAAGATTCTGCATCATGCTTTAAAGTTCTATTTATGGCTGGGGCACCTGGGTGGTTCAATTGGTTAAGCATCTGACTCTCATGCTGCCTCCGGTCATGATCTCATAGTTTGGAAGTTCAAGCCCCACATCAGGCTCTACACTGACAGTGTGGAGCCTGCTTGGGATCCCCTCCCTCTTTCTCTCTCTCTCAAAATAAATAAATAAACTCAAACAAAATGATATTTATGGCTGCACATATATTTGAAGAATAAACTGTCACCGTGATGAGTATATAAATGTTTTCACCATACCATGCGTTGTCAATTATGGGAACCAAAACAGGTTAGAAATACACAAATAAATGACTATTTAAATTACCCGTCACAAAAAGACATATCCAACCCTTTCCGAAGTCATTGCTGCGGCCCTTCCGTTGAACAGCCTCCTCCTTTTCTGCCCATTTCCAGGTTTCCTAGCCCTGCCTCCTTCAAGAGTTCAATGCCTTGGCTCCACCACTTGCGTCCCTCCCTCTCGCTCAGCATCCCACAGCGTTGGCACCACACTTCATTTATGAAATTAAGCTTCTGCCTTGTATTATTTATGTCCCTGCCTCAAGGAAAAGGTTTGTATTCCAATGCACAGCTTTCTCCTACAAATACATGTCTTCTTGGCACCCCCTTCACTGGACAGTCTACACTCAGGTTTTCAGTTGCCAGGTTATTATGAGCAGCCAGCCGCTCTCATCAAAGCTTAAGGCTACCTGTGGTTATTCTGTAATGAAAAGAGTAGCTTTTAGAAGTTATTACCTGGAAGCTTAGAGTTCTTCTTAATATTTCTGCGATGTTAGAGGCTCCTGGGGGGCATCCGAATGAACACTCTGGTCAACAGGTGGCTTTCTTCAGTGATAAGTTCACGTCAACATTACTCCCTTAGCCTACCAACGGGCTTCACAAATTCAAGGTACTCAGACAAGCCAAACACAGACGTCCACCGAAACTTCACTCTTTGTCAGATTTACCCGATGTTGGTGCGAATGTGCTTGATTAAACAGGCTCAGGCATAATGTTCTGAAATGGAAGACAAAATGTACATCAAATGTTAAGATGAACCAAAGAACTCGAGGAACTATCTTCCCTGCTTTGCACTGGCCAAAGCTCTCCTTCCCCTCAGGGACCCCGACGGTCCATGCTCTCTCCTTCGTGCCTCAGGGACATTTTAGGAAATGCTTAAGAGTGAGGACATTGAGGTGACCCATTTCAGGACTTACCTTGGGACACCTTGGTGTGGGGGTGGGGTGACAACTCACTATAATAAAGGGTTAGCATTGTATTTGATTTTTATATTAAAAATAGGGGCGCCTGGGTGGCTCATTTGGTTAAGCAGCCAACTTTGGCCCAGGTCATGATCTCACAGTCCGTGGGTTTGAGCCCTGCGTCGGGCTCTGCGCTGACAGCTCAGAGCCTGGAGCCTGCTTCAGATTCTGTGTCTCCCTCTCTCTCTGCCCCTCTTCTGCTCTCACTCTGTCTCTCTCTCTCAAAATAAAATAAAGACAAAAAAATTTTTTAAGTAATTTAAAACAAAAAACAAAAAAATAACTAAATTACTAACTTCATAAATGAGTCATCACTGACATCATCAGTATCAGATGCCTCGTGTCACTGAAAGCCGTGAGGAAAGAGTCCCACAACACGGCCGTGGGGGTGTGTGTGACAGTGACCGCCATTCGTTTCCACTAATTGAAAGTAGTTTCCAAGATACACCACCAAATGTAACGGAAATAACCCTCACCGAATAGACAAGTGAGCACTAATATTGCAAGCGCAACGGAAAACCAGGGAAGCGGCCAAGTGGACATGTGTTCTCATGGTCTCTGGATGGCTTCTCTGTCAGGCCTATAATGATAAGGTAAAACATTCAGGATCATCTAATTTTATCTTGTAAGAAAAAAATAAAAAATTCTAAGAAAAGACTCAAAAGAGGGATTCACATCCATTATTTGTAATAACGAACCTCAGCATGAGTGTATGTTGTGCCTTGGGGTGTTGGCAATTAGCTAAAAATGTTTGCTGAAGAGGAAGACATTAAAAAATTTGTTTTAATGTTTTTTATTTATTTTTGAGAGACAGAGAGAGACAGTGTGGGCAGGAGAGGGTCAGAGAAAGAGGGAGATACAGAATATGAAGCAGGCTCCAGGCTCTGAGCTGTCAGCACAGAGCCAGACACAGGGCTCGAACCCATGAACCGTGAGATCATGACCTGAGCCGAAGTCGGACACTTAACTGACTGAGCCACCCAGGAGCCCCTGGGGAAGACATTTTTAAGCTGGGCCTCTAGAACATGAAGACAGACCGCGTTAATTGCCATACTGAAGGGAATGGTATTTATTTCTAAGAGTTCTAAATAGTATGTTTATGGAACTATTAAAAAAAACTTGGACTTTATCTATTGATTTTCTGCTATGCTAGATGGAGATTTAGTGCTCCTCTATTCCCTACCCCCACGTCCTTTCTTGCCATCCTTCCAATAGCTGTAGCCCATTGTTAGCTAAATCAATAAAGGTATTGACGTTAGTAGGTTCTTGTAAATAATATTCACTACTGCAAAACCCAAATAACCCACTATTATGTCTTCATTCTTGCAAAATGATTTCTTTTCCTGCAGTTTTAATTGGTTTGCACTCTTTACGCTGAGACTTCATTTTTTCTCCAGCAGATTATTTATCAACCAACATTTTTACGCTTCAGCATATCAGATGGTGTGTCATTTTATTGTTGTTGGTTTTTTTCCTGGAGACACTGCTGCTAGTGCCCTCCATTCTCCACAGACAATCTGGACCCTTTGCTTTCTAAGCCTGTCGCACTGCATCAGCCTGTATTATCCTAGGCTTCTGAGGGGACTGAGTGAAAAAAGGATTGCAGCAAGATTGTCAAGGGGCTGGTTTGACACAGAAAGGAATTTGGACTTGATTTAGTTATTGGAGAACCACAGGACGTGACGAGAGGAAATCGGTCACTGCACCACGGCGACCCACAGTCAACCAGATCTCGTCTACCCTTAAGTTTAGCTCAGAGTGGCACCTGTCCTTCCTTGGAGCCACCATCCACGCACTTAGACTGCAAAAACAGTGACTTGGGATCATTAAACAAATGTTGGTCCCATATCTAATGTTGAGGTACTTAGGATGCAAGGAAAACAATTTCTCACAGTCAAAGCTAAGGAAATTTTAGTGTCACAGGAATTCACGGTCAGGCCAATGTAAATCTCGAAATGTCTTCACATTTAATGCTTTCCAAAATCCATGCTCAGGGGCACCTAGGTGGCTCGGTGGGTCAAGCGTCTGGCTCTTAGTTTACGCTTAGGTCATGATCTCACGGGTCGTGAGCTTGAGCCCTACTTTGAGCTCCACTGCTGGCATGGTGGAACCTGCTTGGGATTCTCTCTCTCTCTCTCTCTCTCTCTCTCTCTCTCTCTCTCTCTGTCTCTCTCTCTCTCTGCCTCTCCTCCACTCACTCTTTCTGTCTTAAAAATAAATAAACTTAGAAATATTTTTTAAATGTAAACTTTGGGGGTTCCTGGTGGCTCAGTTGATTAAGCATCAGACTCTTGATTTCAGCTCAGGTCATGGTCTCATGGTTCATGAGATAGAGTCTGGTGTTGGGCTCTGTGCTGACAGCACAAAGCCTGCTTGGGATTCTCCCTCTCCCTCTCTCTCTGCCCCTCCCTCCCTTTTTTTCTCTAAATAATAAATAAATAAACATTTAAAAGAATTAAATAGAACATAAACTTTGAAGATGGAAATAAGGCCAGTCAGGACCATTCAAGAGATTACAAAGATGAGTTGAATGTCAAAGGGCAGAGAGAGCAGGAGAAAATATGTTCTGACGGCCACACTGATGCGGGCAGAACCCACTGAGGCCCCCCCTCCACGTCCCCCATCTTTGGTCACTCTTCACCTGCTTTTGTCCTCATCTAAGCTTTTGTCATTTATATTATTAAAATCATATCATAACTACTTTGCTGTCTTATAGTACTTTATAATTTTCCAATGAGTTTGCAAAAATCCCATCAGGCGTTTGAACAGCATATGAGGTGGATGGGAGGTAGACGGATAGAGTCGGTTGGTAATTCCCGTTTTTATAGGTAAAGAAGCCGGGACAAAGAGAGGTGTAATGGCTTCCTGAGAGTTCCATAGCTGTTCAGCAGCCTCAGCGGCTTGGGAGAGTAGTTTTCTGACTATCAACAGCATTTTGGCCCTTTCTTCCAGGACTCCTTGTTTGTCACTTTTTTTTTTAACTTTATTTTTGAGAGACAGAGAGACAGAGCATGAGTGGGGAAGAGTAGAGAGAAAGGGAGTTACAGAATCTGAAGCAGCCCCAGGCTCTGAGCTGGCAGCGCAGAGCCTGACGTGGGGCTCGAACCCATGGACCACAAGATCATGACCTAAGCCGAAGTCAGACGCTTAACCGACTGAGCCACCCAGGCACCTCTGTCTTTCTTATCTCACTTTCAATTCTTGTTTTTCTTCTTCTCAATATCGTATATATTTATTATTATAACTGAAAATCTGTTGCTTATCATATTTATAGTTTGTTTTCTGTTCATTAATAATTTAAAAATAATTTAAATGATCAAAAAAATTGATATATACATTAGTTTATTACGTTGATATAAGTAGACATTAAAATAAATTGCAATTTAATATATTTTAGTAATTATATACATTTAATCATTTTAAATAATTAAGTCATGCTTTTAAATAATGAACAGTTTTACAAATAAAATTTTTCCTTAAAACCTTGTCCTTTTTTACTTGCCTATGGTTCCTAACGTTCTCCCCCCAGCCCCACCCTGATGATCATAGGGTTATGGGTGAGGGGAATTCTCACTTCTGAAGTGGCTCCAAATGTGTCCCCACGACCCCTTCCCCCACTGTCCTGTTTGAGGTTCACGGGAGTCTCTATTTCAGAAAACCGGATTCTCACATTTTGAATGGGAACAAGAAATTAGGAGAGTTGAAGTGAGGTGAGGCATAGTTTATCCACTTTGCCAGAAGATTCTTTGGCTTACAAAAGGTTTCCCCACGGCATCTGTACAAACATCAAGCTTTCTAAGTGTGTTTTTACTGCAATCCAATGCTCATAAATTCAACACTCCTGGCGTCTCCGGGCAGGTGCACCGAGCCCACCCCTCCCGCGCTGAGCGAGCCCAGCCACACCTGGGAGCCCGCGTGCCAGGGGCCAAGGGCAGCGAGGCCTGAGCACGTTATTCTGCGCAGCTGAGGCCGGCACGCTGCGCTCCGTGGTCATCAGTAAGAAGCCGGACTCCTCTCCCCTGCTGGAAAGTGCTCCTGGCGGTAAGCCAACACCACGCGGTCTCCATCTTCATTGCTTCCTGTTCACTGAGTCCAGGGCCTCGCTCCTCCAGGGCCACAAACAAAGACCATCCACAAATATTCGGGACAGTGTCCCGGGAGGCTCCCAACTGGACAGACAGTTCTCTGTAGGGGACTGTGCCCCATGGACTTAATCCCCACCATACCCTGTTCGCCTGGGGTCAGTCTGGGCTGTGCACAGGTTTTGTTTAACTTGTAGCGTTTTTTGCAATGGTTTCAAACAGATAACGCTTTAGAACGAAGAGTCACAGCAAGTCGCAATTTTCTATTCCTTTTGAAAGATAGGTATTCCGGCAGCAGTGGCCCCAGATTACTACACGGTTCGCCGCAGCGCCCACGGCCAGAGGGGACCTGCAGGTGCTCCCCGGGTCCCCGGAGGGTCGGAGTGCTTGATGCCAGCCCGCGGTGTTGCCTTAGGGGCCTCACCGCTTCTCGGCCTGGCCGCTCTCGTGCTTTAGTAGCTTTGAGGGGGTGTCTGGGGCCTGCTTATCCTTGAGTCAGTATTTGTTTAGCCACCTTTGAGGTGCAGCCGCCTCCTACCCCAAGTAGCCCCGATTTTCAGCCCCCACACGCCGGAAATAGCTCCCATCACCCCCACGTGTGGGGTCTCTCCTTTCAGACTCCGGGAGAACATCTGGTCTAAACCGGACCGGAACGAGCGGGGACACTGAGGCTCAGAGCAGCAGAGCTGCTCCGGGTCCAGGAGAGCTGGCAGGTGTTGGGGCGGAGAGCAGGGCACCCGCCTGCCCCCAGCTCTCTCCGTCCCAGCGCACGGCCGCTTTCTCCTCCTGCTCCAGGGCCACCGGAGTGAGGGGACCCTGCCCTGCTTCACGCCTCCTGAACCGGATTGGAGGGGAGCACAACAAGCCTGAGGAGAGGGGGACTGAGCGGGAAGAAACAGGGGCGCCCAAGCCCAGGACGGGGGGCTTCCGCGCCCTGCCTCCCCGTGTCACCCGCACGTGCCGCGAAGTCTGTGTATTGCCTGTGGGCACGCGGCTACTCCGAAAATACCGTTTGCTAAAGGACTTCACCACCTATATGCATTAGGCCCTCCTCCATGTGTAACGAAAAACAATGAAATACAGAAATTGGAATTTTTTTTCCTCCAAGTGAGTAAATTTATATCACTTACTCTGTCTTTCTCTGTAATAGAAGCATTGCTAGATGCACTTGACTTTTCCCTCTTCCTCCTCCGGGCACTGATTGCATTTCCGGGGTTTCCTTTAGTTAATTGCGGTCATGTGACTGGGTTCCAGCCAATGGGGTGTGAGAGGACGCAAAGCCGGTTCGGGCTGTGGCGCCTAAAACCTGTCACTTTCTTTAACTTTCCATGGTGACCTCGGAAGCATGGATTAAGGAGCGCGTGGGTTAGAAAGGAGCCTATCTCCTGAATTACTTCTTTTTGTGTGTAGCATCTGATAGCTTTACATCCGTCCTCTACCAGTAATGAGCAAATTATTTAATTTTTTTGTGCCTGGGTTTTTCTCATCTGCAAATTGGAACTATTGACAGAAACTCCCTCTTAGAGCTATGGAAATATTAAGTAAGTTAATATTTGTAAATCACCTATAAGAGTGCTCTGCTTACAGCAAGTACTACGTAAAGGATGTTAAATAAAATATTAAAAGCTCTCTAAATGTTATATTAGCCTTTATTAAGGCTGTTCTAAGCATTTTAGCAAATTTCTTTGGATGATGATGAGAATCACCTTGCTTGGTAATTTCGTTTTGTTTGTCTTAAGGACAGCATAAAACTTGTGAGTTATACCTTAAGTGTCAGATAGGTTGGCCTGGGTTCAAATCTTGATGTTGCTACGCATTAGCATTAAAACATTAAGACAGTACTTAACTTCACTGAGTCTCAGTTTCCTCATTAATAGGACCATTCGCACCTACTTCATAGGTTGATTGGAGGATTAATGAGATAAACATTGTACAAAATTCAGTCAAGTGTCAGGCACATAGTAATTGCTCATTAAATAACATTGCTTCTAGGCAATAAGTGATTAAGAGGCCAGGTTTGCGAAGAGGCTGTCCAGAACATTTGTAATTAATCTCTGAAACTCTTAAGCATCTCCAAGATGAGATGCTTAAACTGGGTTTGATTATGATTTTCAAAAGTTTTAATTTTTTAGCTGCAAAACTCCTCCTTCAAGAATAATCTTGGATAGGGGCACCTGGGTGGCTCAGTCGCTTAAGCGTCTGGCTTTGGCTCAGGTCATGATCTCACATTCGTGGGTTCAAGCCCCGCATCAGGCTCTGTGCTGACAGCTAGCTCAGAGCCTGGAGTCTGCTTCCGATTCTGTCTCCCTCTCTCTCTACCCCTGCCTGCTTATGCTCTGTCTCTCTCTGTCGCAAAAATAAATAAAACATTAAAAAATAATTTAAAAAAAGAATAATCTTGGATAAACCTTTAATCTTAGATGGGAGCAGTGGGGTAGAGGTCAGGGTGGAGGAAACCGACTGGCTTTCCCTCACGTCCCCTCTCCAAATTGTCCCTGTGTCACCTCTGTGCAGTGCTAGGGTTCCTTGGCACAGTCTGATCGTTTATGGGACTTGACGTTCTCCAAACTGTTTTGTTCCGGCTCTAATATTCTGTGACCATGAGGACTGGCATTCGCCCATGAAAGAGAAGTTGAAGTTGAAATTATACTCACACAACCTGTTCCCTGTGCTAAGTCCTCTTCTGACTTAGCTCGTTTCTTCCGTCATTGCCTTTCACGCTCACAGGTAGACCCCTCGCCCAGGGACTCGGCCTCCCGTCACCTGCTCCTCCCACAGGCAGAGGCTGGGCAGGGAGCCCACACGATGCAAGCGCCCAGTTGTCTTGGGACCATGGAGGGTTCTGGCCTCTGGACGAGCAGGGCGACCCCACACTAAAGCCAGAGGCCACGCTTCTGACAGGTGAGGCCATTGACCCAGGGCAGGGCATAGTTTTAACAGAAAGTGACCTCTCTGAGGAAAACTGAGCGGTCTAATACTTCAGTGCTTTCCCTCAGTTGACAGTGAAACTGTCCCTCAGATTTTCCTTTCGGGCCCTACTTGTTTACACAGGTATAAACGAGCCACAAACCCATCCCATTTCCCTTATATTCACGGCAGGTCACTGCGCTGCCCAAACCCTCAGGCATTTTCACTTCCTCTGAGAGGAAATGCAAAGACTTCCTTGGCCTCAGACCTCCTCTCCTCTCACTCTGCTCCTGGCCTTTGCTGCCACAGGCCTACTGGACTCTGTGGTTCCTGCAACACCCGAAACGTCTGTTCTCTGGGCCTTTGCACATGCTGTTTGTATGTCTGGAATACTTTCCTCTCAGCTACAGATCTCCATCCATCATCAATTCTCCTCAGAGAGCCTTCCCTGACCCTCTTATCTAAAAAGAACACCTCCTTTCTAGACCTGTACCTGCTCTTACTTCCTAAGTCTTCTCTCCGTCCTACATAGAG